>ML250197.1:44944-78101 GCA_005239495.1 Nicotiana undulata | reverse complement strand
TGTGGCTCAGCTTATTTCTACGGCCTTACCCCATATTGTTATTGTATTCTGCATTTTTATTGTGATTGTTGTTCGTTGACTTGCCTAATCTCGCCGTTAGGCGCCATCACGACCTGGACCGGTTTTGGTTCATGACAATATATTGGAAACATGCCTGGCAGGGAAATTTCAAGTGTTGGAACTAGGTTTTGAACTTATTGTATGGATAAAAGAGGATATCTTCAGATTTGATCAAGCTAATGTGCTCAACAGGGTTGTGGTAGTACGGGCAGGTGCACGAGGTGTCTCACAGTGATTTCAGGTAACTCAAGAGCAGTTCTTGGCACGTTCGAGGACGAACGTGTGTTTAAGTGAGAGAGAATGTAACGACCCGACCGGTCGTTTTGAGCTCTAGCATGTCGTTCAGCAGTTTGAGGCCATGAGCAGCTTCATTTCAGGTATTGTGACTTGTACGCATGGTCGGAATTGAAATTCGGGAAGTTCGGGTGGATTTGGAAAGAAATATTCTCATTTCGGAAGCCTTAAGTTGGAATAATCAACTAAGATTGGAATTTTGAGTAAATGCCCTCCGAATCAGGATTTGAAGGTTCCAGCAGGTTCGTATGATGATTTCGGACTTGGGCGTATGTTTGGATCGAGAGTCGGATAACCCGGGCGCATTTCGGCGCATATTATGGAAGATAGCATTTTAGAAGAATTTCATAAATTTGGGTTGGAAGGCCTTTCAGTGTTATAGATGTCCGTTTGGGATTCCGAGCCTAGGAATAGCTCCGTATGGTGATTCTGGAGTTGGGAGCGCGATCGAAAGTGAATTCGGATGTCCGTAGGTCATTTTGAAGTCATTTGTCTAAAGATAGGAATTTGAAGGTTTTTGAGAAATTTGACCGGAATTGGAAATTTTGATATCGTGGTCAGAATGCGATTCCGGAAGTTGGAGCAGGTCCGTAATGTTGAATATGAGTTGTGTGCAAAATTTGGGGTCAATCGAATGTGATTTTATAGGTTTCGGCATCGAATGTAGAAGTTTGAAATTTCAAAGTTCATAAAGTTTGGATTGGAGTGTTTTAGGTGGCTTACTACAAGAGCAACTTGTATTGGGTGAGACTATATTATTGGACCTAGGATTAGTGCGATCGAAGGTATTCAAAGTATATTGAAGAGGAAGTGTCACTATTCAGTTCAAAAATGGATTAATGGTTCTTTTCAGGAGGGAAAACTCCATGAATTATTGGTTCGGAAGATGGTTATGAGCTTCTACACATCACTTTCTTCGTGGCAGTATTGCGAGAGTTGCAACAGGGCTTATATGTGTTATGAGGTGTATTACGAGCATCGAATTCGTGAAAACACAGCTATTGTAGTTAGAGAATGTTATTATGGGCAATGAACTTACGTTGTCCAATGTGTGGCATCATCATGGGTTCTTGATATTGTGTTGGTTTAGCATGTGGAGATTGATACAACGTTTGTACGTTAGAATCGGGACTCGTGGAGAATTCCAGATGTTGAAATTTGGTTCTAAGGCTTATTGATTACATAAAAAGGAGAATCTTCAGTCTGACACGAGCTAATGTGCTCAACTGGGTTGTGGTGGCACGGGTAGGTGCACGAGGTGTTAAACAGTGATTTTGGACAACTCCAGAGCAGTCCTTAGCACGTTCGAGGACGAACATATGTTTAAGTGGGGGAGAATGTAACGACCAGACCGGTAGCTTTGATATTTTGCACTTCATTCTACAGTTTGAGACCTTGATTAGCTTCACTTAATGCATTATGACTTGTACGTGAGGTCGGAATTGAATTCTGGGAAGTTCAGAGTTGATTTGGATGGACAATTATAATTTCAGAAGCTTAAAGTTGGAAAAATTGACTAAGGTTTGACTTTTGAGTAAACGACCTTGGAATCGGGATTTGAAGGTTCCAATAGGTTCGTATAATGATTTTGCACTTGGGCGTATGTCCGGATCAGGTTTTGGATGACCCAGGAGCGTTTCGGCACTTATTGCGGAAAGTTGGCATTTTGGATAAATTTCATAAGTTTGGGTTGAAGTGAATTTTGATGTTATCGATGTCCGTTTGGGATTCCGAGCCTTGGGATAACTCTGTATGGTGATTCTGGTCCTAGGAGCGTGTCTGGGTGTGAATTTAGAGGTCCGTAGGTCATTTAGGGGTCATTTGGCGAAAGTTGGAAATTTAAGGTTTGCGGGAAATTTGACCTGGAGGGGGCTTTTGATATCAGGGTCGGATTTCGATTCCGGAAGTGGGAATATGTCTGTAACTCTGTGAGGGGGAAACTACCCCTAGGTGATGTATTGATATGTGCTACTTGTTGAGGGGGATACGTATGCACGAGGTGACAAGAGTCCGTACGTAGATAAATCCATGTTATTGTTTGGGTAGACTTTGACCATGCTATAGTTGTACTATTTGCGTAGTACCTTTCCTTTATGTTAATTATGACTTTAGACTAGACTTGTGGATAATGATAGACTCTTTATTGTAGAGATTATACGGGCTTCATGATTAGCCGCAAATAATTTTACTCCTCTTACAAATTTCTCCCGCGTTATGCGTTCTCATCGAAAGGTTTCCTCATAGCTCCTTATAACTCACATGTCCCTTCGTGAGTGGGGTCAAGGACCCGTCAAAGTTTCTTATTCTAATGGGATCAGGTTGTTCGCCTCGGCAGGATTATGTACCACACTCTCATGGGAGCGGGACGTTCACCTCGACAATATAATAGATGTATCTATGGTTATATACCAAAGTTTGATAGGATCATACACCTCGGAATTTGTAACGACCCGACCGGTCGTTTTGCGTATTCGGATCCCATTCCCCTAAATGAAACCTTCCATAGCGGCTATTCGTGCTTTATGACTTGCGGGGATGGGTGGTTCAGGATCCGGGAATGGTTTGAGTGCTTTAGGAACACTTGGTTCCTTAAGGTTGGCCTATTTGGCCAAGTTTGACTTCGGTCAACATTTTGAGCAAACGACCTCAGAATCGAGTTCTGACAGCTCCAGTAGCTCCGTATGATGATTTCGGATTTGGGCGTATGTTCGGCTCGGGTTTTCCATGACCCGGGAGCATTTTGACGCCCGAAATGGAAATCAGGATTTCCTTAAGTTTGAAGTTTGGATTGGGACGTGATTTTATGCTATTGAGGTCCGAACGGAATTCCGGGATGGGGAATAGTTCTGTATGGTCATTTATGACTTGTCTGCAAAATTTGAAGTCATTCCGAGTTGTATAGGCCGGTTCGGCGCATCGTTATAGAAATCTAGAGTTTGAAAGTCTTAAGTTATGAATTCAGGGGGTTTGGGATGTGATTTTGAGTTTTAGCATTGTTTTGAGTGTTCCGTGGGCTCGAGCAAGTCCGTATAATGATTTTGGACTTGTTGGTATATTTAGACGGGGGATCGGGTGGGCCCAGGTGCCTTCCGGACACCCAACGGGGCTAAAAACCAACTAGAACAACTACTGGTGCAGCTGTTGCTTGTGTGACCGCAGGTGCGGAGGTTCCGCAGGTGCGGTTCCTTTTCCGCAGAAGCGGAATCGCAGGTGCGGCCCCCAACTCCGCAGGTGCGAACCCAGCTCCCCCGGCCATTTTTCGCAGGTGCGGCCATTTCCTCGCAAGTTCAGGACCGCAGGTGCGGTCGCAGGTGTGGAAACCCCTGTAGGCAGCCTGTATTTAAATGTCAAAACTCGGGTTTTCTTCATTTATACTCATTCCAACCTCCATTAGAGGGTACTAAGAGCTTGAGAAAACCATTCCTTGACCCACTTCCAGTAGAGGTAAGTAATTTCACTCTATTTTACTAGTTTGATTCATGAATTGTCAAAGGAATTAACTACTAAATCTTAGAAAAATCTAGGTTTTGAGTAGTAAATGAGATTTTTGGGAATTTGGTGAACTATCCAATTCTTGTTATGAATTCAAGTAAAAGTTGCATAATTACGATCCCTAGGCTACATGTGAGTGATCCCTTCGAGAATTTTCGGAATCCGAGCGCGTGGGCCCGGGGTTGAAATTCCAAAATCCTTCAAGAACGCCTAATTTTGGGTTTATTTGTTAATTCTTCTTCTTTGAACTTAAATTGATTCAATTATGCTATATTTGGCTAGTTGTGAGTCGTCGAGGGTAGATTTCGGAGATTTCGGGCGCATCCTTGATTCGAGGGGTGATTTCGTCACGAGGTGAGTCTCCTTTCCAACCTTGTAAGGGGGAAATGTCCCCATAGGTTCCTTATTTGTTTTGTATACATGTTGTGGGGGGTCGCGTACGTACCAAGTGACAAGAGTCCGTACGTGGCGACTATATTGCTATGTCGGGTAGCTTTAGGACTCACGAGCATGCCTCTATGTGCCTTATTTGTACCTTGTATGTATTGTAAGTTGTGATTGTTGTTGAGAGACATGGAAAGGTGAAATATTATGATTTCAATCCTAGTTGGCTACAGTGGTATTGGCACAGTCATGTTGAGTTCACTGTAGAGTCGGTACACATATGTACCTATATATGTATATGCACTTGTTATCGAGTCAGCACACGAGTCGCAGACTGGAGGCGCGATCGTGGGTCAGCTTATCTATTATTATTATCGACTCAGCACACGAGTCGCAGGCATGATGCGCGATCATGGGTAGCTTATCATTATCGAGTCAGCACACGAGTCGTAGACTGGAGGCGCGATCGTGGGTCAGCTTATATATTATTATTATCGAGTCAGCACACGAGTCGCAGGCATGATGCGCGATCATGGGTAGCTTATCATTATCGAGTCAGCACACGAGTCGTAGACTGGAGGCGCGATCGTGGGTCAGCTTATATATTATTATTATCGAGTCAGCACACGAGTCGCAGGCATGATGCGCGATCATGGGTAGCTTATCATTATCGAGTCAGCACACGAGTCGTAGACTGGAGGCGCGATCGTGGGTCAGCTTATATATTATTATTATCGAGTCAGCACACGAGTCGCAGGCATGATGCGCGATCATGGGTAGCTTATCATTATCGAGTCAGCACACGAGTCGTAGACTGGAGGCGCGATCGTGGGTCAGCTTATATATTATTATTATCGAGTCAGCACACGAGTCGCAGGCATGATGCGCGATCATGGGTAGCTTATCATTATCGAGTCAGCACACGAGTCGTAGACTGGAGGCGCGATCGTGGGTCAGCTTATATATTATTATTATCGAGTCAGCACACGAGTCGCAGGCATGATGCGCGATCATGGGTAGCTTATCATTATCGAGTCAGCACACGAGTCGTAGACTGGAGGCGCGATCGTGGGTCAGCTTATATATTATTATTATCGAGTCAGCACACGAGTCGCAGGCATGATGCGCGATCATGGGTAGCTTATCATTATCGAGTCAGCACACGAGTCGTAGACTGGAGGCGCGATCGTGGGTCAGCTTATATATTATTATTATCGAGTCAGCACACGAGTCGCAGGCATGATGCGCGGTCGTGGGTAGCTTATCATTATCGAGTCAACACACGAGTCGCAGACTGTATATGCGATCGTGGGTCAGCTTATTACTATTGAGTCAGCACGCGAGTCGCAGGTATGATTCGCGATCGTGGGTTAGCTTATGACCTCAGTCCTTATGACCACCCTTATGATTCCGGCGGTTGTCTTGTTCTGGTATTGTATTATCACTTGAGTCTGAGTCACATATAGTGGGATTGACAAGTATTGTGAAAACGGAGGATTGGCACTTGCAGTTCATTTTTAGTTGTTACTTGGATTACATTATTTGCTTATGTACTTGTTGATTTCTGCTTCACATGCCTACTGCTTTAGCCATATCTCTTTTTATATTATATTGCTGGACCTTAGTGAGTATCTAGTCGACCTCTCGTCACTACTCCTTCGAGTTTATATGGGATACTCACTGGGTACATATTTATTTATGTACTCATGTTGCATTTCTTCTTCTTCTGTACTTGACTGTACAGGTCCGGAGGTCGGTACTCCTGATTATCAGGCCGGTGCTAGGTACTGACTTGCGCTGATTAGACTTCACGGTGAGTTGCTCTTCCTGGCGGTCCTTGGCAGCACCCTGAAGTTTCCTTTTGTCATTTTCCCGTCTATTTCATTCAGACTAGAAAAAAAGAGTAAATTCAAAGGTTTTGCATTGCTTTAGTAAGTTCTTCATAATCAATATGAACTTCTTGGCCATCTTCTGGAGTGTTAAATTTAGATGGGTTACCATGCGTTAATATATCTCCAAGTTCCTCGTCTTCTGGTCTATCAACATCTTCACGTCCCTGATTTCTTCGTTCCGATCTAATCCAATCTCTGAAACATACTAAAACTTCCAAAGCATTGCTTCCCAATGAGTGACGGGTGTCTCCAAGTTGTTGTCTTGCTTGACTAAATGCACTCTCTGATGCAACAGTTGAAATTAGCACATTTAGCACGTCCCGAGCCATAGCGGAAAGAACAGAAAATTGCTTTTCATTCTCATGCCACCATCCCAACGGTGAAAATTCCTTTGTGCGAAGCTCTTTTTTCTTTTGCAAGTAGAATTAAAGTTCATCAATGTTCCTGCTATTGGTTTGAGTGGTAGGAAATGTAGAAAAAATATTAAAACTATCAAGGCCTTCATCATCATCCATAGTAGTAGAAGTGGTACAATGCATAGTGGGATTAACATTGACTATATTAAGAGCATCATCATCAAATATATTTGCATAATAATTATATAATTGTTGTAAATAATCATTTGCCTTGTTCATACAACAATATATATCTGGGGTTTCAGTTGGTCCAATCTCCATATAAGTATATAAAGCATTGATAAATTGGTGACAATCAGACATCTTAATAGAAGGATTTAACAACACCAATTAAGTAAATCAGAGGAATTGGAAAGAAATATTTTTTGAATTTTGCTTGCATTTTTTCAACATCATCCTTATATTTTTCTTTGTTTTTAAATTCAGAGAGTAGAAAAGAAATTTTAGCTATATGTACTAAAGCCATAATAACAATAGGGTAATATGCTCCAGAAAACTCAACAGTAGCTATACAAAATTTATGTAAAAATTTAAAAACATCACTAATTCCTCCCAAGTAGTAGTTGTTAACATACGGTTTGGATCAGTACAATGCGCATTAGCAACTTCAGTTATCGGCAATCTATATTTGTAGCAACAACTTAAAAATACGTATGTATAATTCCATCAAGTAACAATTTCGTCTGGCATGAATCTGGGGTTAAGGTTATGCTTGGTACACTTATTCTTAAATTTTCTAATTCTAGATTGTCTATTATTTCCTTGAATAGCACCAACTGGTCTTCTAACATGAGTAATCTCAGTTGAAAATAAATCAAGGTCACTTTTAACAATTAAATTACAAACATGACATGCACACCTAACATGAAAAATTTCGTCAAGTAGTGGTTGAAAAATGAATTTTTTATATTAAAATTGTGGCATTATTGTTAGAAGCATTATCAAAAGACATACACAATACTTTTTTCTTAAGATTATAAAATTCAACAACTTCGCAAATAGTAGTACTTAGTAACACAACAATATCACTCTGATCTTCATCATATTTAAAAGCGATAATACGTTTTTGCATACAATAATTATCATATATCCAATGACATGTAATTGTCAAATAATCATTTCCATTAACAGCATGGCCAATATCAGAAGTTAGAGAAACTAAGGTGGTCAAACAAATAACGTATGTATGTTTGATATTGTCCATGAAGTCTAAAGATATCATCTCTACAAGTACTTCTAGGTATACCTTTAAATAAAAGATTATAAATCCTTTGAATATACATAATAAGATATGATGAATAAGCAAAAGAAAAAGGTAGACAACACAAAGCAATCATTTTTGTTAACTGCTCACGATCCTTCATTTTATCATATTTCATAAGTCCTCCAGTACTAGGGTTTAGAGTTGCTTGATTTTCATCTAAATCAGAGCCTCATTCTATAGGATGCTCAATTCTCATATGTCTACTAAGTGTCCCAGTCCCCCCTAATTGTCCTTCAGTCTTATGTTTAAAATCATCATTACAAAGCTTGCATCTAACTCTATCAGTATTCTCTATTTGGTCAAAAAAATTCCAAACCTTACTTATTTTTCTCTAATTAGTAGTCGGGGCCATAGGTGATCTACTACTAGCACCACGACCACCACCCCTACTACCAGCAACAACACTACTAGGTGTAAGTGGTGTCTCATCTTCACTTTCTAATTCATTATCTTCTATACTGAAATCTTCCTGTAATTGTTCATAATCTATATTATTATCAGGTGATGTTTCAGAAATATGTGTAGGGTCATTTAAATTACTACCAGATATTGAAGTAGTACCTCTTTTTCTATTTCCCCAACTACCCTGATTAGCAACCCTATTACAAGCTCTTTTTGCATCATTAAACATATTGTAAAAATTTAACTACTAGCAAAAACTAAATATGCAAATAAAATAGTAAATAAGAGAAAGAGTTGGAGGGAGTGCACCGAATTCGGCAATAAATTGACACTTGATGATTTCGCAACTCCAATGTTATCACGAAGAAACGTCAACTGTTCAAAGTTTGAAGTTCAATTGTTCAAACTTCAAATAATAAATAATAAATAATACGAAAAATTAAATTCCAAAAAAGAATGAGATCCAAATAGTTGATTTCACTTTAGGTGAAGAATGAGAGAATGATAATTGAGAATATGAGTTTGAGAAATGAGAGATGAGTGAAGAAATGAAGAAGGGGGGAGGTGTATTTATAGTTTTTCAAAGGACTAAATTAGTAATTACAAAAAATGTTATTTTTAAAAAATAAATTGCCCAAAAAGGGCTATTTTTGCAATCCAGCCATTGGGCAACGGCCAAAATGCAACTGACGTTGCCAACTGTCATAACACCTTTTAAAAAAAATAATTCAGATTTCTAGCCGTTAAACCGGTTCTACAGTAATGTTCGTTAACCGGGTTTGACCGATCCGATTAACCAGATCCTTTTAGGTGAACGGACAACCCCCCTAACCCAGCCCACCCGGCCCCCTAACTACCGGTCCGGGCCAGTCCGAAAAAGGGTCAACCCGGCCCGTTTGACAAGCTTAAAATATTATCACTTACCCTATAAATTCTATTTCACTCTTTAATTAATGAAAAATATGATTTCAAATACTAAAAGGATTAATTAAGTTAATCATTCACCGTTGACTTGTGCGGCGGTGTTAGACGTCATCACGACCTTAGTGGATTTTGGGTCGTGCCAAGTGAAGTGTAAGAAAAAAATTACAAGAAAAAAAGGAAGAAAAAAAATGAAATAAAAGAAAAGAAAACAGCACATCTTCCAAGTAACTGTTATCATCACTAGTGAGTTGTCAGTATTGAAGTGCTTAAAGAAATGGGGGCTACTCTTAATCTGAAGATTGAGTTATGATAAGTTTGCGCTCGAATTGATTGTTGTGTTAACTAAGAGTGCTTAGTGACAACGAGTCGGTATTTAAGGTGAGGTGGTCATGGGCAAGCTATTTGAAGCTTTAAATTTGTTGAACCTTGGGCAAATAGAAGTTGGGAAGTGTGTGAATTTTGTATGCCCATGCTTAATTGTTGGTATCGACCATATTCATATGTATAGTGTGCTTAATGGCCATATGCTCCCTCATGATGTGGCATCTTGAGTTGTGTTCTTAAGATAATAAAGAGTTATATTGCTCGAGGGCGAGCAAGGGTATAAGTGCAGGGTGTTGATGTTTGACCAAAAGTATGTATTTTTATATATGAATCACCTCGCATTTTGCTTTATTCTTGTTGGTTCCAATGTGTTATTGTAATGAGTTAAGCTGATTTTTGGTGTTTATATGTGTAGGAATCAATTGAGAGTGAAATGGATTGGATGTGCATGAGTTGGAGCTAAAACAAATGGACAAGTGCCGAATTCTAGCGTCGAGGGTAGCGCGACACACTACTTGTGGCGCTAGAAACAAAAGATCAAAATATTCAAGCGCCCTGGGCGGCGCATCTCCCAATCTCGGGAATTATCTTATTTTGATTTAGAGAATATCTTTTTGGGTCGTATTGTGATGACCCAAAAGGTCATCCTGTATATTTCTAGCTAATTCTGTATTCCGAGGTCATGAAAATCTCTTTCTATCTCACCTCGATTTGCGTGCACAGCCCGACCGTCTAGCCGGGAAGCCTTTTATGTGAAAAACTGAGAAAAATGATAGTTTTGGTTTTGAAATTTGAATTAAGTTGACTTTGGTCAACATTTGGTAAACGGACCCGGACCCGTGATTTGATGGTCCCGAAGGGTCCGTAGGAAAATATGGGACTTGGGCGTATGCCCGGAATCGAATTCCGAGGCCCCAAGCCCGAGAAATGAATTTTTGAAAGAAATTGTTTTCTGAAAATATAAAGGATTTTTGAAAGTTTAATTATATTTTAAATCTGTAGTATCGGGCCCGTATTTTGGTTTCGGAGCCCGGTACAGGTTCAATATGATATTTATGACATGTCTGTAAAGTTTGGTAAGAAACAAAAGTCATTTTACGGGATTCGGACCCGTAAATGCAAAGTTTGAGTTTTAGAAGTTTTGGAAATTTTCATTGATTTTTGGGTTAAATTCGTTGTTTATGATGTTATTTTGGTGATTTGATCGCACGAATAAGTCTGTAGAATGTTTTTGAGGTTCTGTGCATATTTGATTTGGAGCCCCGAGGGCTCGGGTGAGTTTTGGATAGGCGTCGGAGTGTTTTAGCTTAAGAAAAATCTAGTGTTACGTGTTGTTTCTGGTGTCTGAGTCATTGTGCTATGCGAACGCGGAGGAAGGGTCGCGAACGCACAGCACAGTCAGGGAGGGGGTAGGAATTTCTCTTCGGGAAAGCATGGAGCAGGGTGCGAACGCAGAGCCTTGAGATCTCTGCTCTACGCGAAAGCACCCAATGAGTCGCGGTCGCATAGCTTTAAAAAGGGCTGGGGGCTGGGTAGGTGTTTACTCAGTGCGAACGCACCCCGGTGGTCGCGATCGCGGAGTGTAAGGTCAGGCAGCCTATGCGAACGCACAGCTTATGTCGCGAATGCATAGGCCAGGTAAGCCAAGCCTACGGGAACGCGGCCAATGGCTCGCGAACACGATGAGTATTTTTGCCCAGTGATTTTTTTAAAAACAAAATACATACGGGATTAAACCAAATTTTCATAACTTCTTCTTCCAAACTCCAAATTGGGCGATTTTTGAAAGAGAACTTCACCATAACTTCATAGGTATGTAATTTTAGACTCATTTTCTTCAATATTTATCAACACCCATTAGATTTCTAGGCCTAAAATCATGATTTTAAGGGTAGAAATTAGGGATTTGGGTAGAGTTAGGGCTTTTTGATTAATTGGGATTTAGACCTCGTTTTGGGGTCGTATTTTGAAATAATTACATATTCGGGCTCGTGGGTGAATGGGTGATCGGGTTTTGGTCCGAACCTCATGTTTTGACCAAGCGGCCCGGAAGTCGATTTTTGGATTTTTGGGAAGAATGTTAGAAAAGCTATAATTAAGCATTGGAATTGAATTATTTAGCGTTTATTAATGTTATTGAGTCAATTATGTCTAGATACAAGCAATTTGGAGTCGAGTTCAAAAGGAAAAGCGGTGATTGAGGCTTGATTTTTGTGGAGGAAGTCGAGGTAAGTGTTTGGCCTAACTTTAGCTTGAGGGAATAGGCGTTGAGTCTTATTTTCTATGTGTTTACTCCATGTTCAATGTATAGGTGAGGTGACGAGTACCTATATATTTGTGTCAAGCATGTCGTGAGTCGGATATTATGAATTATGTTATTTTCATTGATATTTACTATGTTATGGACTATATTTCACTTTGGTGGTTATTCATTTGAGGGAAATTCTTGGTTATGAATATTGTTGAGTATTTGTTTCGGTTGAGGAATATTTTGTTAAGTTATGTACTTGAGTGAGATTGGTTATAGTTGTGTCCCTTGCCGGGACGGTGTTATTTCTATTGATGTTCCCTTGCCGGGATGTTGTGATTTATTGTTATGGTTCATGATGTTGATTTCTTCCTTGCCAAACTTCTGTTATTGATATTTTTTGGGTGAGGAAGAGAGTAAAGCACGAAGGGTGATGTCGTGTATTGATTTCTGTGAGGAAGAGAGTAAAGTACGAAGGGTGATGTCGTGTATTGTTTATGGTGAGGATGAGAGTGTAAAGTACGAAGGGTGATGTCGTGCCATGTTATGATATTAAAAGCACGAAAGGTGATGCCGTGCCGTTTCTATTTCTTATTGTGAGGACGAGAGTAAAAGCACGAAGGGTGATGCCGTGCACTTGTTTTGGTGAGGATGAGAGTAAAAGCACGAAGGGTGATGTTATGCACTGTTTACTCTGTGTTGTTACTTTCTGTCGTTACTTTGATATTTTAAATTGTTGCCTTATTCTGTTGTGTCTGTTATTTGCTATCCTTTTTCCCCAGCATGTTCCCCTTTTTCCCTTGTACTTAACTGATTATTTTGCAGTTATTATTCTTTCGATTTTTTTAAATTGCACAGGTTGTATTATCTGTCGTGTCCTAGCCTCGTCACTACTTCGCCGAGGTTAGGCTCGACACTTACTCAGTATATGGGGTCGGTTGTACTGATACTACACTTGCACATCTTTTTGTTGTGCATATCCCGGTACAGGACCCTGTGGACACTAGATCTAGGAGGCTTCCTTCAGTCCACCCGGAGACACCGAGGTAGTCCTGCAGGCGTCCGCAGGCCTTGGCGTCCCCTTCCACTCCTTTATTTCTATTTTTAGTATTTCAGAAACAGATGCATTTACTTCTTTCTGACCCTTATATGTATTAATCGTAGATAGTTCGTGACATTGTGACTCCAAAGATCTGGGTTTTGGTGGTTTTTTTTTTTTTTTTTTGAGAATTCGTAAAATCAATGGATTGAGTTATGTACTTTTGGTCTGTTTTTTTCATTTTGTCTTTAATTAATGAAAAGGTCGTATTTTACTTATTCCCATTTAATAATAAAGGATTATGACAAATTTGAGTATTTACGTTGGCTTGCCTAGCGGGTTCAACATTAGGCGCCATAACGGTCCCGACGGTGGGAATTTCGGGTCGAGACAAGTTGGTATCAGAGCACTAGGTTGCCTAGGTCTCACAATTCACGGACAAGCTTGGTAGAGTCTGAGGTATCGGTACATAAACGTCTATACTTATCCCCCAGAGGCTGCAAAGTTAGGAATAACTTCACATCTATTCTTCTCGGTCGTGCAATTTGAATTCTAAATGCTAACTGAGTTCTATTATATTCTCTCGTAGATGGAGAGAACACGTGTTTCCTCATCTACCGATCAGCAGCCTGATCCTCCAATTGCAGCTCCTACGAGGGGCCGAGGATGAGGCCGAAGCCGTACTAGAGGCCGAGGTAGGGGCAGGGCTCAGCCCAGAGCAGCAGCCCAAGTGGAGGATCCTCAAGTAGAGTTTGCCGATGAGGTTCCTGCTCAGACAGTTCCGGTTGGACCAGCTCAGGTCCCAGAGGGGTTCATTGCCACCCCGGTACTTCAGGACGCTCTGGTTCGCTTAGTAGGCCTTATGGAGAGCGTGGCTCAGGCAAGTCTACTTCCTACAGCACCAGCCATCTCTCAGGCTGGGGGAGGGGCCCAGACTCCTGCCACCCGCACACCAGAGCAGTTAGCTTCTCAGTTCCAGACTCCAGCACCTCAGACAACTGGAGTAATTCAGCCAGTTGTTACAGCTCAGGCTGTTGACGGAGCAGCCATGTCCGCTGATGCTTTATGGAGATTGGATTGGTTCACTAAGTTGTTTCCTACTACTTTCAGTGATGCAACATCAGAGGATCCCCAGGACTACTTAGACAGTTGCTATTAGGTTCTTCGGAACATGGGGATCGTGGAGACCAATGGGGTCGATTTTGCTACTTTTCGTCTTTCTGGTTCCGCCAAGACTTGATGGAGGGATTACTGCTTGACAAGACCAGCTGGGTCTTCGCCTTTGTCTTTGGCTCAGTTCTCCGAATTGTTCTTGGAGAAGTTTCTTCCAGTCAACCAGAGAGAGGATCTTCGGAGGCAGTTTGAGCGTCTCCAGTAGGGCTCTATGACAGTTACACAGTACGAGACCAGGTTCATCACTTTGGCCCGACATGCTATCATGATACTCCCCACCGACCAAGAGAGGGTGAGGAGGTTTATTGAGGGGCTAGCTAAGTCGATTAGACTACAGATGGCCAGAGAGACAGGTACTGATATTTCATTTCAAGAGGCGGCCAATGTGGCCAGACGGATTGAGATGGTCTTATTACAAGGTGGTGGTTAGGGGTCTGACAAGAGGCCTCGTCATTTTGGCCGATTCAGTGGTGCCTCATCTGGAGGCAGGGATTCTTTTGGCAGAGGTCATCCTCCTAGACCATTCCAGTCAGCACTTCAGGTATCCCGTAGTGCACCACCAGCTCCTATCAGTGCACCGCCGCTCCAGAGCTTTCATGGTGGTTATTCTAGTCGACAGGGACAGTTTCAGGGCCAGCAGTCTCAGCAGCAGAGATCTTGTGATCTTGTGGTGGTCCAGGGCACATTGCTAGGTTTTTCCCCCAAGCTTCTAGTGGTTCTCAGCATCAGGGTTCCCGTGCTATGATTCCCGCGCCAAGTGCATCCCCACCCCCTCAGCCAGCTAGGGGCGGAGGTCGAGGTTCCAGAGGTGGAGGCCAGACAGTTAGAGGTGGAGGACAGGCTATGAGAGGTAGGGGTCATCCCGCAGTAGGTCGACCTATGGATGTTCAGATTGGTGGGGCTCAGCCTCGATGTTATGCTATACCCGCCAGACCTGAGGCTGAGGCCTCCGATGCAGTCATTACAGGTATGGTTTCAGTTTGCAGCAGGGATGCTTCGGTTTTGTTTGACCCGGGGTCTACATATTCCTACGTGTCTTCATATTTTGCTCCTTATCTGATTATGCCTCATGATTCCCTGAGTACTCTTGTATATGTATCTACACCAGTGGGTGATTCTATTGTGGTAGATCAAGTCTACCGTTCATGTATAGTGGTTATTGGTGGTCTTGAGACCAGAGTAGATTTTCTACTCCTTGATATGGTTGATTTCGATGTTATTTTGGGGATGGATTGGTTGTCTCCATATCATGCTATTCTGGACTGTCATGCCAAGACTGTGACCTTGGCCCTACCAGGAGTGCCTCGATTGGAGTGGAGGGGAACTCCTGGTCATTCTTCCAGCAGGGTTATCTCATATATGAAGGCTCAGCGCATGGTTGAGAAGGGGTATTTGGCCTATTTGGCTTATGTTCGTGATTCTAGTGTCGAGGTTCCTTCTATGGAGTCTGTGCGCATTGTTCGTTGTGAACACGTGATTTTTACTTACCATATTATCCTACAAAAATCTCAATAAATTAATTGATTTTATGATTTTTAGTGATTAATTGTGAATTGTTTGCATTTTGCATATTCATAATTCATCTTTTAAAATTATTGAGATCGCATCACCATTATCGAAGAATTATGAACTTATTATTTGTAATTAATTGAATTAAAAATGGACGAATAGTGGTTATTTGATGTAGCATGGTTTTAACAACTAATTACTAAAAATTAATCATTTTATCCAATAAATCATAGATTTAATTAGGAATATAAAATTAGTTGTTTTATTCTTAATTAATCTGTAATTAGATGAAAATAAGGTATAAAATTAATTACTACATTTTTTGGATTTAATTAAGGTTTGAATTTAATTGAAATTGGTTTAGTAATTAAAAAGCTTAAAATTGGACCTGGGCTAACTTGCCCAGGCCCAAGAATCCGTCCCTACACTCCAGCCCAATAACCCCTACCCAGTCCAGCCCCTACACTACCCAAACGACCCAGTTTCAAAAAGTAAACCCCTCCCAGCCGTTGGATCTCATTGATCCAACGATCCTAAACTAAGGATCCCTTAAGTATAAGACTGTCTCTAAGCCCCTACCCCCTCCCCCTCCCCCATTCAATTAGAAGTCTAACACCCTTCCCCCCTCTTTTAACCCGTCTCTTTATTCTCTCTCTCAACCCATCGGGCTACGCCTGGAGCCGCCACCGGACCACTGTAGTTCCACCCCTCCTCCGCCGTGCTTCGCCGGCCGGAAATCGCCTCCGGCGGAGGCGCTTCTCCAATCGATTCCAAAATTATACCAGATGATCCCCATGGTCTCCTCAACCCCATCCCAACGTTGATTTCCCCAAACAATCTTCCGTTTGCGAGTAAATCCGGATCTGAGAAACTGTCGAAACCCTAAAGTTTGTTGAAGATGATCCCAAGCGACTCTGTGACTTAAACTCACATGAGTCGATGGCTCTTGACAAGAGCCGTCGATTCATGCAAGTAAGAGTCACTTTTGGAGGTCGCCGGAGTCCGGCCATGTTCCGTCAAGTCACCGAAAATTGTCCAAATCCTCAAAATGGTATCCCTATCCCCTTCCTGTTTCTTCTTTCTTTTTACTCATTAAAATTATGTACGAGACTAAATTTGAACGCCACTGTTTCTCTTGTATGCATGTCACCGTTAGTCTAGGTTTTTGTCCCCTGTTACTGTTTCTTTTACTTGTTCTCTTAATTAGTTTTAAACCATGTTTTAATTTTATCATGTTTAGTTCAATTCGGCTTGTCAATTAATGACTATGGTTCTTTGGTAATCATGCCTTTTAGTATATGTTAACTGTTTAGTATGAATTAATCAGTGCGGGTTAATTGGTTTTTTAATAGAGTCACTTTAGGTTTCAGATTTGCTCATTGTTTCTCCCCATAATGTGACTATTGTTCTGAAAATTACTTCCTCTTCTACTTGAATGTGTTAATAATTAAGATAGTCAGTCAATCAATTAGGTACTTATTAATTGGGTAATTAGGAGATAATTATACTCGATTAACTAAATATGCCTTTGAAACTAAGATAACTAATAGTTTAATTAGAAACTAACTCTAAGAACCTAATTAACTAGTTAAGTTAATTATCTAACCTAACTTCCTAAAAGGAGACTAGACTTCTAATTTCATATAACTTACTAAGTTAGAATTAGCCAACACCTAATCAACCTCTTAAACTATCCTAAAATCAGTAAGGATTAAGCCCATTAATTAATCAAGTCTAACAACTTAGTTATTCCTATTAATTAAGCTCAGACAACTAGTTAGGATCAATTGTACAAATGAGTTAACTAGGTTTAAGAATAACTGATTCACTTAGTTTCACATTTAAATAATTTCAACTCCTTCAACCTAGAATTTAACTTAGGTAACCTCTTAAGTAATTAACTGAAAATATGTCCAAGATAATAAGTTTAATATTAATTAACTAAAACAAATTAGTTATACTGGGCTTAATAATTAGTTAAGTTTCTGATTTTAGGTAATCAAGTTGAATTAACTTAACTAAATCAATTAGCTTAAGTTAAGGAATTAAATTGATTGACTTACATTAATTAACAAGTTAAACCTAGTTAACTAATAGGAACTTAATCAATTAACCCTTAACTAACTAACTTAACCCTAGTTAAGAATAACTCATGGTTAACTAAAGAACATAACTAAGATTAACTAACCAAAGTTTAATAATAACCCAAGAACATTCTAGATTGGTAAAATCAGATGTCTTAAGGGTAAATAGGTCATTCTTTACAGCTGAAACTTCTAGAATAAGGGGCAATTGTCCCAAAAGATAAGGGTGACAGCTTCCCTAGTACTATTTCCAGCTCTTGGATGAGGAATATGCCAAAGCATATCCCATCCTTGAGCTCCTTATAAATAGATTCTCTTTTTACATATTCTGGACCTATTTTTACGGCTGAAAATCTGGACACACCCACACAAAAAAAAAATAGCAGTTGCTGCTAAAAATAAATTTCCAAATATCCGTAGAAAAGCAAAAAAGAGAAAAATATGGCTACTTATTTTGAACAAAAAATTATCAGTGTATCATTTTTTATTCTCAGTTTCTTGTTCTTCCTTGGTATCCTGATTCTGAGAGCTTTAAGTACCTATACTCGAAATTCCTGGTTTGATTTCTTGCTGGGGCTGTTCAGTTCTGTTTTGTTGCTGATCTGTTTTGTTGCTGCTGAATCTTTCTCCTCTTAGCTGTTCTTTTTTACTGCCTGCCTGACCTTTATTTGGTCAGGATCCTTGTTACTTTCTCTTCAAAAAGGTATGTAACCAAGAACTTTAAATGAAATTATTAGATTCAGAACTTGTGTTAACTTGATGTTGCAATATTTCATTCTTGCTATATTTTTTTAGATCATGCTAAGCTGAATCTTCTTCTTTGTTCTTGATCCATAAGTTTGAAGTAGCATTAGTTAATTAATCTGAATATATACTCTCTGTGTGTAACATCTAAATCCTTGGAGTTATTCTGTTTTCTCTCGAATTGGTTAAAATGCATTGGGTATTGTTAGATACTAATTTGAGGTAATCCATTTAGTATAAAATCTGCACTAGGATGTTGAGTTTGACCTTCTCTATGGTCAGATTCTTTCCATAAAAGTGCGGAAATATGCTTTTCAATTGAGTCTCTTTGGCCAATAAAGAGATGCAACAAGCAAGTCTCTAGCTAGGTCAGAATATTGGCACTATGGTAGATGAATCTGACTTTTTTAATAGTCAAATTTACCCCTTTAATGGTGCATAAATAGTAGCTTAGGGTGCTGGAAATCACCCTTTAAAAGGTATAAAGTATGTATTAAAGAAGGCATTAGAGATGAGGAGTCATAACCCTTGAATGGTCTGATTCATCCTCTAAGATGCCTAAAAATCAAAGTCATAATACAAGTATGAATCAAGTGTTACAAAAGATTGTTGTTAGGGAGTGAATCTGACCCTTATCATGGTCAGGTTCACCCTATAATAATGCATAAACAATTATAGAGTAGTTAGATTATCATTACAAAAGGTATTAAGACAGGAATCTAGGCCCATAAATGGTCAGATTCATATCTTAAGAAATGCCTAAGAATAAGTCCAGTCATTGTATGAATTTAGGCCATAGTCTGTTAAATGATTAAAGGTTTGATGGGTTTGCATCCTTGGAGCTGAATCTAACCTCCTTATGGTCATATTCTTTCCAAGAAGAGTACATAGAAGCAGGCTCCGTCCTTTAAAATTGACATTGTCACATGATTAGGACTAAACCTGACCCAATAATGGTCATGTTTGCCTTACAACATGCCTAGGACATGTTTGTTAAAGTTACTCGTTTGTTGATTAAGAAACTAGACGCAGGAAAATACAGAAGGCTGTTGGCTCGCACTGGAGTAGCAGATTTTCTTTATTATTTTTATTTATCTATCGTTTATTAGGAAAATGTATAGTAAAAGATGGAAATGTAATAGGGTAAATTCTGTATTTTGTAATTATGGACTGTTGGACACTCTAAATTAATATTTCAGTTTTATGTTTACTCCCTTTTGTAATCCCCATTAAAATCAGGCCAGCTTGATGAAACAGCCCATTGGGACTTTAATCAAGTTGTAGCTCCCTAGGCTATTGGGCCACAAGGGAGTAGGTAGGCCTAAAAATTAAAGTTATTTGCTCTAAGAAGTAGCTTAATGACAGTAGATAATTACACCAAAAGCATGAATTTGTACTCGAATTATCCATTACGAAGTCCTTTCATAATATTTGTCGAATTTCCAGAATCAGTTATTTTAACAAAAACTGTAACTCGAAACTTTTTTTATTCATCTCACCTTCTGTCGCTTGTCTGAAGTAGGTAAAACTTAATACGTGTGAATCCTGATTTCAAAAGGGATGTATTTAGGCTATTGGAAATTGGTAAAAACCGTTAAGTTGGCAAATTAAAAATTGGTAGAAACTGTTTGTACCACACTCTCTTTATGTTATAAAATTCTATTTCAAAGTTTACCAAATATGAATGAGATTAATGATCAAAAAATGGGTCTTTCATGTCTGTATAGGCGTGTGCAAACATGTGTCCATGAATGATGTGTATTGTGTTAGCATATTCCTGCTTTTGTCAAACTGAAATATGGATTGTTTTAAGTCTTGGGTGAAACTCTGTTTGTTGACCTATCATGAAGTAGTTAAATTAACCAAAAGCTTCATCCTTACTGCAAAATTAGTCACAATTAGGATTGGCCAAAGAGTTAAATAAAAATTGGGCTAAAATATGGCCATAGCCCAAAATTCTTGTCCTTTAGGTTAGTAAGCTCGATTTTAGACAATCTTCACATACCTTCTAGATAGAATCGTGCCTTTTAGATTGAAATTTGATAAAGAGTTGAACATTATTCCAAAACTACCATAACCTACACTCGGGAGTGGCAACTCATGCCCCCGACCCTCAACTACAAACAAATAAAACGCATGTAGCAACCACGGGTGCATTTCATGTGACGTGTTTGCCATGTGCTCAAAAACAACAAGTGCACGCCATCGTGACTTGTTTAAGATAAACTCATAATCGTCCTAATTGATCTTAAAACTAAAATGCTCTTTCAAAAGTAGAAAACATGAAGAATAATCAAATATCGCCTCAAATAAGCATTATAAAACCGTCATTAGTCTTGACTACGTAATCTACACTCGGGTGCGACAACTCATGTCCCCGACTTCAACTTCAAACTATATTAAAATCGCGTATTGCAATCGCGAGTGCATTTCATGTGGCGTAATTGTAATATGTCCAAAAGCAGACAAGTGCACGTCCTCGTGACTTGTTTTCATGATAAATTCATAAATGTCAAAAGCGATTTTAAGAATAAAAAGGCTAAGCACACAATAGGCTAAAACACGTAAACAATCGGACAATTTAGGCCTAATACTAATAGTTAAGCGACCGTGCTAGAACCACGGAACTTAGGAATGCTTAACACCTTCTCCCGGGTTAACAGAATTTCTTACTCGGATTTCTGGTCGCAGACAACTTAAAACAGAGTCAAACTTCCTCGGTTTGGGATTTTCAAAACAAAACGGTGTCCCGGAGCATCGTCAAACATCAGGGTGGCGACTCTGAAAATAAATAAATAATCCCAAATTCGATTAATGTCACTTAAAGTGGAAAAACTCCCTTATTACCCTTCATTAATCTCGGGGTAGTAAAAAAGGAGGTGTGATAGCTCTGGCGACTCTTCTGGGGAACGAACCCAGAATATATGGTTCAGGGTTCAAGAATTCGAGCTTGTATAACTGTTATATTTTGGCTTTCACTATCTGATTTTATGTGTTTAAACCTGATGCGCTAGTTGTCGCATTTACCGCTTTGATATTATCTGAACTACATATAAACTATGTTGAAACCCTTCTTCTCTCTAAGTCTTCTAAATCATCTGGGAAGTGTGCACTTCGTGTGACTTCTTTTCTGTTAGATTCATCTGAATTTTAGAATGAGGTACGGACAAGTTGCAAAGTCGGTGAAGCTTCTGTATTCCCGGTACGCTGCCCCGACCTCGGCTCGAGCTGTCCGCTCGGGTAAGCCTTGTCTAGAACAAAACCCCAGGGTATAAACCTAGTATGACATAGCCTCATGCCGGATCCCTAGTAGGAACGTTTATTTACATCACGTGCATTTGACTTAGGGGACTCAACACAGGGGTTGGGTCCGTCTAGGACAGGTGAACCCAAAATGAAAGACTATCCTGATGCATCCTATTTGCTATGTGTACAACATTTTGTTACGGTTTGTTTGTTGGTCGGCTAAAAAAGATAACAGAAAAACCAAGAGAGAAGTAGAATAGGAGATTTAGCCAATTTTTGAAAAAAAAAAACGATATTCAAATCATACCTAAACTCTGCCAAAATTTCTGAAAATAGTATTTCAAAACAAAGTAAGTCGGTACATATTTTTCAAAATTGTGTCAAGATTTCCCGAACTGCGAATTGTTTGATTCTCACCGGATGTGAGATACGTAGGCAACCCTTATCGGGCCCAACCTTATTTTCAAAACCAAAATAGAAAAATACGATCGTCTTATAGTCTTTTCAAAAAAAATTGGCCCAATTAGCAAGCACAACCCTAAAAGCTTCCTACCCGAAGTATTGAGGGGCCGTATTCGCAAAGATGGTCCATTTTTTCTTTATTACAAAACTTTTGCAAAAATAACACTTTTTTGCATTCAGTCAAAACCTTTTATGTCTTTGTTTTCTTAATCAAAACATTAAACAAATATGCAGGATGAATACAGTTGAAAACACCCCCTTTAGGGATGTCGAGGAAATTCCCGTGGGACTCCATATGTGGTGGAGCGACCTGGGGGAAGTTAGTAGAAAGTCTGCCGTAAAAGCTTTGGGCGGACTCACTGGCCTTCTAAAAATCAAGCCAAGGTTGGATATCGTTGAAGCTTTAGTGTCATTTTGGGACCCCGCCCACAATGTGTTCCACTTTTCAGACTTTGAGTTGACACCCACGCTAGAGGAAATAGCGGGGTATGCTGGTCTCGGTGACAATCTTAGAAGCCGGTATCCAGTGGCACCCAGGGCGGTAACTCCATATAAGTTCTTGGATCTTCTGAACATTAGTCGGGACACTCAAGACTCACACCTGGCTGAAGGGTTCTGCACTTTCTATTTCCTGTACAAACGTTAGGAGATCCTCGAGGCTATGAAGCTGAAAATACTAGCTTGACTCACCACAAAAACCAGGCTAAAGGGGAAGCCCGCAGGGGGTTAGCTTTTGTGGTAGCATTCCCGGGCACCTTAATCTGCCCCCGAGGTGACGGACTTATAGATATTGGACTGGTAGGGATGGCGGATTTCGTGATGAAGAAGAACAATGGCACTCTTATACCAATGATCTGAGCTGAGATTTACCGTGCTCTGACAACTTGCTAGTCTGGGGGGAAATTCTTTGAAGGGTGCAATCTTCTCCTAAAGATTTGGATGATCGAGCACCTATGTCACCGCCCGGGTTACATGAACTACGGCTTAACCGGTCTGAATTGTATCGAAGAGCACAATACTCGGTTAGAGGGCCACAAATTTCCTGAGGGCACAGAGACCTGGCAATCACATTTGAGTTCATTAACCGCCAACCGAATCGAGTGGACTTTCGGATGGCTCCCTGTCGGTGAGGTTATCAATATGTCCGCTGAGGTATGTTATCTTTTGTTAATGGGTCTGCGGAGTATCCAGCCATATGCCCCACATCAGGTCTTACGACAGTTGGGCAGGAAACAAGGCATTCCACATGATGAGGACCTAAGCCAACAAGCCATTGAGTTGTGTCCAAGAGCTACATTTTCGGAAAACAGGGTTCGTCAGATATGGAACCAGTGCAGATTCTTAGAGCCTCAGACTCGGGTAAGAAACTTATCTCAAGGGGAAGTAGAGCCAGCCTATATTTCTTGGTATGGTAGAAGAGGCCGAGAGCACCAAGAACCAGAGCGACCTGCGAAAAGACCTCACGTGCGGCATTTTACTGAGCAGACACAAGAACACTAGGGTTGGCTAGAATAGGAAAACAACTATCGGGCTACAATAAGTAAACTAGACGCCCAGATCCGAGAGCTCAAATTTGAAAACACTTTACAAACTGCTGCAGCCGAAGGGGAAAGAAACAGGCTGAACAAAGAAAATGAAGCCCTCCGGGCTCAAATCCAGAAAATGAGGATAGCCATTGAAAACCCCGAAAGAAGTATAGCCAACGAAAGACTTGTCACCAGTCTCAGGCAAAAGTTGTGTAGCTATGGTGACGACCTGGACAAAGCCGAGGAAGATTTGACCCGAGTTCGAGCAAGGCAAAGAATGCAGAAGAAAGGGCAGAATTTGTGCAAAAATTGAAGAGACAGCATGACCAAGAAGTTATGGGTTTGAAAGAAAGAATGGCCACCTTTGAAAATGAGATGGCCAAACAAGCAAAGAGGTTTAAGGCAGAAAGGGAACATTGCTATGACATGATAGCCCAGTTGGAAGAAGCATTGCGACAATGGTAACAGCAGACTCACAAAGACGCCCAGTCTTTAGAGGAAAGATCTCAGCAGATCGGACGTCTACTTCAGGAGAAAGGTATCATCAGGCAAATGGTCCGGGATGTAGCTGATTACATTGTCACCAAGTGCCAGGAATGCGAAGACATGACTCGGACCACCTTCTTCTCAGCGGTTATGATCTTCGTCCACAAGATAATGGACGACCTCTACCGCCTCCAGCAAGATATTGCACGCAGACCCGTGGAAAGGCCGAATGATGCCCCACGGGTCCCTGAAGCAATGGAAGCACTGATGTATTTTTGATATTTCTCGAGTCTGTATTTTATTTTCCTGCTGTAGTCCTGTCTAAGTCCATTGTAATTTTTACATTTCCAAGAAAACATGTCTTAAGCCTTTTGTAGTTTTGTTTTAAAATTTCAAAAGAAGTGTACTGAAGTTTCTTATGAAGTTGAAAGTATTTTATCTAATGAATGAAAAAATGTTTATTTCCTTCAGATTTATCCCTTGAACTACGTAATGATATGATTCACGCGGCACCGTGATACGTAGGCAATCCACATAGGATTCGATCATAATAGAGCAAAAAATAATATAACGAAAGAAATAAAAGAGTGATAAAATGATAGAGAAAAACAAAAGATGAAAATAGAATATAAAAAAAGGGGGGAAAGTTCAAATCCAAGAAAATAAAGTCGGGATGAGACACACAACTGTTGCAAACATATAGAAAGCGTTCAATTGCCTAGGTGCATTGCATACCCCAAACATGTGATTCCCTATGTGATAAATGTTTCAACCTAATGTTTTGTTGGTTTACTTTTAAAGGTGTTATTCTAAGGTGGTTGGTTTTTGCGGTAACCTGGCTTCCCATCCTTACTTCACTAGATCAAAAGGAAGCATAGAAATGACATCCGAAGGTCACTTATCAATAGTCAACTCTTCAGTGGAGGACCCAAATCCAGTCATCCCAACGTCTGAGTCAGCCACAGCTGAAGAGAACAGGATCCTGCGTTGCCGCATGATGGAAATGTGGGACGCATGGTCCAATGGTAGGGAACCGCCCAGTTCCATCCCGGGTTTCCCCGAGATAATCCCAGGACTGGTGTAACTTCTAACATCCCTATAAGTTACTCGGCCACGCCACTCGGATACCCAACTATGTCGCCTCATTTTGCCAGAAGGCCTTCTGAGGTTTGCCCCCAGGTCCTGTTTTCCGGTGCATCTTCCAACATCTTCACCGCACCACCGAGCTCCGCCATGGCTCCACCAACTATCACCGGGCCAAGCTTTGAGCCACCGGCATTTACATTCCAAACGCCATCATTTCTGGGCACCACTCATGTCACTCCCGATTCATACCCCCAACAACCTTAGTATGAAGTTACTTTGGGACGAGATAAGAGAAGCCCCGAGCACGAATAAATGGCTCGGAAAATGAAGAGTATCGAGCATAGCCTCAAGAACATACAGGGGTTGAGCGGGTAGAAAAGCGTCTTTTATGCTGATTTGTGCATGTTCCCGCACGTCCATTTGCCTCTCGGGTTTAAGACCCCCAAGTTCGAAAAATATGACGGACATGGGAACCCCATAGCTCATCTGAAAAGGTATTGCAACCAACTCCGAGGAGTAGGTGGGAAAGAGGAACTTCTCATGGCATATTTCGGAGAGAGTTTAACAGGGATTGCATCAGAATCGTACATGGACCAGGATATATCCCACTGGCACGTATGGGATGACCTAGCCCGAGACTTTGTTCGACAATTCCAATACAACGTGGATATCGCTCCCGATAGAAACTCTCTATCCAACCTTAAAAAGAAGTCCTCGGAAAGTTTCAGAGAGTACGCTATTAAGTGGCACGAGCAGGCGTCCAGGGTCAAACCTCCGATGGATGAGGTCGAAATGGTCAGTGTTTTTCTGCAAGCACAAGAAGTGGATTACTTTCAAAATATGATGTCTGCCATGGGCAAACCATTTGCAGAAGCAATCAAAATTGGAGAAATGGTTGAGAATTGTTTAAAGACCGGTCGTATCCTGAGCCAATCGGCCATAAGAGCAACCTCCCAGGCCATCCAAAACGGATCCGGGAGTGCATCCAACAGAAAGAAGAAAGAAGAAGGGGCCATGATGGTTTCCGATGTCAGGGGTTCTCGGCAATACTCAGGTCATTCCCCAAAACTTCCCAACACTACTATCCTCACCAAAACGCGGCTTATACTACATACCCTTTTCCCTATGCGGTGATGAACGCTCAGCCGCATCTCAGGCCGCAACAACAATACAACCAAAACAGAGCTCCACCCCCAAGAAATAACCATCCTTCCCCAGCTCCATATAATCCACGCCCTCCTCAAAACAACTACCCGTACAATGCTTACCCCGTGAGCCACCATGGAGACTTAATTTCACTCCTATCGGTGAGCCATATTCAAGTCTTTTCCCAAAGTTGGTCCAGATATGGCTTCTGCAGCCCGTACCTCCGACCAGGCAAAACCCAGCATCAATGTCACACAAACCCGAAACCAATTATGCCTACCATTACGGAGCAGAGGGGCACGACACGGAGGATTGCTGGACTCTCAAGCGGGCTGTGGAGAATCTTATAGAGCAAAAGAAAGTAGTGTTAAGGGATGAAGAAGCTCCCAATGTGACTAACAATCCATTGCCCGCCCATAACAATGGGCCTGTTATCGGCATGATATGCGAGGACCAAGATTTTGATCCAACTTTGAAGGCTATCATCGCCCGCAGACGCGGAGAAAAAGCCCAAGGCGTCACCCAAGCCGGTCCAGGAAACGAAGAAAAGTAAACCCATCCCTCGGGACGCAGGGAAGGCTGAAATCAAGACAAAAAAGGGAACCCTCTAAAGACGATGTTCTTTACATCCCTAGAGCACCCAAGAAGGAACAAGTCCTGTTAAGTCCTCCCAAAAGGATACAATTCAACAAAGCCATGATAAACAGCCCGACAATGTATGTACCAAAGGGGGCGTACGTGGCGCGGGGGCAAATAATTTCACCAAGGCTGAATGAGCCGTGGTTATTAGCCGCGCGTCGCAAATGCCCGTGAAGGATACTACTGGCGTCCCTTGGAACTACAACAAGACGGTAGTAACATACAAAGGGAAAGAGATCACAGGGGAAGCAATTGAAGCAAATTCCTCTGAAAAATACCTCAATCTAAAAGAGCTGGCCAAAAACAAGCACAAACGCTTCCCTCTTAAAAGACCTATCGCCGCCGAAGAGGTTGAAGAGTTCTTTAAGAAGATGAACATGATTGAATACGCCACAATTGAAGAACTCAGGAAAACTCCTGATCAAGTGTCACTCTTATCTTTATTGATGGGCTCAAACGAGCATCAGAAAATACTCTTGAAAATGTTGAATGAAGTGTATGTGTCGGCAGAGACCTCAGTCGAACAATTGGAAAGAATGGCCGAGCGTTTCTTTGAAGTAAACAAAATTTCTTTCAGCCGGAATGATCTACCTCCCGAGGGAGCCGCTCACAACAAAGCCTTACACTTAACAGTTGAAAGTGAGGGATATCATGTGAAGAGAGTTATGCTTGATGGAAGTTCCGGGGTAGATATATTCCCTTTATCAACAGTACAGGGAATGGGAATCGGCACTGAGAGAATCAGGCCAAATAACGTCTGTGTCCACGCCTTTGACGGTATCAAAAGGGACTCCATCGGCAAAATAGACATAGTCATGACAATCGGCCTTGTGGATTTTACGGTAACCTTCCAAATCTTGGATATGGATACCTCATATAACTTCCTGATAGGAAGACCATGGATTCACGCCGCCGAGGCAGTGCCATCTACACTCCACCGGATGGTCAAGTTTGAACATGAAAATCAAGAGATAGTGGTCTATGGGGAGGACGAGCAGTCAATATACAGAGACCCCTCGGTCCCCTATCTCGAAGCCAGAGAAGGAAGTGAGCATATTGTCTATCATGCGTTTGAAATTGTGCTTGCCGATCAGCACGAAGAAGGTACTCCATGCCCGCAACCTTGTCTATCAAATGCTTCAATCATGGTCGCCACCGACATGATTAGACATGGATACAAACCCGGAAAAGGGCTTGGGGTAGCCCTACAGGGTATCACTTAACCGATCTCTCTACCGGTTGCTGAAAACTTCTTCGGCATAGGTTTCCAGGCCACAGAAGCCGATGTGGAATGGGCCAACGCTTGAAATAAAGATGGTTGGGACTTGCCTCAGTCAGTTCCCCACATTACTGAAACTTTCATCGAACCACAATATGTCGAAGAAGAAGAAGAGGCCTTTACGGCCGAAGAAATTGAAGGAATCTGCGAGGCCATGAAGCAGATGTTGTATGAAACTAACATGGTTCAGTTGGGAGAAGGCTCAAGCACCGCTGAGGTGCAATACATGGGCCCAAACTCCAAGTTGCAGAACTGGAGTGCTACTCCATTCCCCTTCAGGCGGGAGTCTCGGTAGTTCAGTTTTGCCATCTTTCCTGCACTATGAGGTATTTCAGGGTGTAACTCAAGTGTTTTTAATTTACTGCCTTTTGAATTCCGATGTAAACCCTCCTATGTTCAAATTCAATAAAATGAAATCAAATTTCATCATCTATTATTCTTTCTGATTTTTGCTTATTTTTCTTATTTTTCAGTCCTAATAATGCGGCCTTAAATAACATGACATGCTTGCGGACTTCATGTTATGATCTTAATACGCTGTCTAACCCCGAAATAATGAATCAAGAACCAGAATATGATGAAGAAGGGGCTTTTAGGGAAATAAACCGAGAATTAGAACAATTCGAGAACAAGCCTAAGCCAAACTTAAACGAAACAGAACCCGTCAATTTGGGTAATGCAAAATAGGATCGATAAACCATGATAAGCGTCCACACTGATGAAAGAACTAGGGACGCTTTGATTCAACTTTTATTTGAATTCAAAGACGTGTTTGCTTGGTCCTATGATGACATGCCCGGACTGAGTGTGGATTTGGTGGTACATAAATTGCTGACCTATCCCGGTTATCCACCCGTCCAACAAAAGCAGAGGAAATTTAAAACAGACATGAATGACAAAATCAAAGAAGAGATCACTAAACAACTAAAAGCAGGAGTGATCCGAGTGGTCCAATACACCACCTAGCTGGCCAATGTGGTTCTAGTACCTAAAAGGGACGGAAAGGTCAGGTTATGTGTTGACTATCGAGATTTGAATAAATCACGTCCTAAAATAACTTTCCACTACCAAACATACATATCCTAGTTGACAATTGTGCCAAACATGAGGTACAGTCTTTTGTGGATTGTTATGCTGGATACCACCAGGTATTGATGGATGAGAAAGATGCACAAAAGACAGCCTTCACTACACCCTGGGGCACCTACTGTTACCGAGTCATGTCGTTCGGTCTAAAGAACGCTGGGGAAACATATATGAGGTCCATGACTGCCATTTTCCACGACATGATGCATCAGGAGATTGAGGTATACGTGGATGATGTGATTATTAAATCCAGGATGCAAGATGACCATGTCCAGCATATGAGGAAATTCTTCGAACACTTGCGTAAGTATGATCTAAAACTAAACTCGACCAAGTGTGCTTTCGGAGTTCCATCTGGGAAATTACTGGGGTTTATAGTCAGCCGACGGGGCATCGAGCTGGACCCAACAAAGATAAAATCCATTCGGGATCTCCCATCTCCAAGAACCCAGAAGGAGGTCATGAGTCTGCTGGATAGGTTGAATTACATCAGCAGATTCATCGCTCAGTTGACATCCACTTGTGAGCCTATATTCAAGCTGTTGAAGAAAGATGCAGCCATCAAATGGACAGACGAATGCCAGAACGCTTTCGACAAGATTAAAGAATATATGTCGAACCCGCCGGTGCTAGTCCCACCAGAACCACGAAGACCTTTGTTCTTATACTTGACGGTGTTAGAAAATTCCTTTGAGTGTGTTCTCGGGCAACATGACGCGACCGGGAAGAAAGAACAGGCCATATATTACTTAAGCAAGAAGTTCACGAGCTACGAAGCCAAGTATACGCTGTTGGAAAGAACTTGTCGCGCTCTAAATTGGGTCGCTCAAAAACTCCGGCATTATTTGTTGGCTTATACCACCTACCTTATCACTAGGCTGGATCCATTGAAGTACATATTCCAAAAGCCAATGCCCACTGGGAGATTAGCAAAATGGCAGATTTTGCTCACCGAATTCGACATAGTCTATGTCACTCGCACGACAATGAAAGCCCAGGCCTTGGCAGATCACTTTGCAGAAAATCCTGTCAATGACGACTACCAACCTCTAAGCACTTACTTCCCAGACGAGGAGGTAAATTCAGTCGAGATAACTTCTGAGGACGCCAGCACTTGGAAAATGTTCTTTGACGGAGTTGTAAATGCAAAAGGTGTTGGGATTGGGGCAATCTTGATTTCACCCACGGGACAGCACTATCCCACCACGGCCCACCTTCGGTTCTTATGTACAAACAATACTGCCAAATATGAAGCTTGTTTAATGGGTATGAACATGGCTATTGACATGGATGTAGAAGAGTTATTGATCATGGGGGATTCAGATTTGATCATCAAGCAGGCGCAGGGAGAGTAGGAAACTCGAGATGTTAATCTCCTTCCATACAGACAACATGTGGAAGATCTTCGCAAACGATTCAAAGTTATCGAGTTCAGATATATCCCTCGATGCCACAACAAGCTAGCCGATGCACTAGCTACCCTAGCTGCAATGCTGCCATATCCGGGTAATGTTCACATCGACCCGTTGGAAATTCAAATTAAGGAAAGGCATGGTTATTGCAACACGGTCGAAGTAGATCCTGATATCCAACCATGGTATCACGATATCAAAAGATTCTTGAAAACAAAAGAATATCCAGAGCAGGCCAACGGGGAACAAAAGAGAACCATCCGGAGACTCACCAGCATTTTCTTCCTAAGTGGGGAAGTACTGTATAAAAGGCCCCCCGATCTGAATCTATTAAGATGTATAGACGCGAAAGAAGCCGAAAAGATTAATGAACGAGGTGCATTCAGGAGTATGCGGTCCCCACATGAATGGTTACGTCCCCGCAAAGAAAATCTTGCGGGTCGGGTATTATTGGATGACCATGGTGAAAGATTGTTTTAGCTTTGTCCGGAAATGCCATAAGTGTCAAATACACGGCGATTTGATTCATGCACCACCGTTAGAGTTGTATCCTATGTCAGCACCCTGGTCGTTTGTTGCCTGGGGAGTGGATGTCATCGGGCCGATCGAGCCAAGGGCCTCAAACGGGCACAAATTTATTTTGGTCGCTATCGACTATTCAGAAAATGGGTCGAGGCAGTCACATTCAAAGTTGTCACCAAGAAAGCAGTGGTGGATTTCGTGCACTCTAATATCATCTGTCGTTTTGGTATCCCAAAGATTATCATTACCGACAATGCCGTGAATCTAAACAGTAACTTGATGAGGGAGGTATGTGAACAGTTCCAAATCACACACCGCAATTCCACCCCTTACCGGCCCAAAGCCAATGGAGTCGTTGAAGCAGCAAACAAAAATATTAAGAAAATCCTCAGGAAAATGATTCAAACTTCCAGGCAATGGCACGAGAAATTGCCTTTCGCATTATTGGGATATCGCACGACAGTGCGCACGTCGGTTGAAACTACTCCTTATCTATTGGTTTATGGTACTGAAGCAGTAATACCCGTAGAAGTTGAAATTCCCTCCCTTCGGATTATTGTCAAAGCAGAAATTGAGGATGATGAATGGGTCAAAACCCGATTGGAGCAATTAACTCTGATTGACGAGAAAAGGATGGCCGCAGTTTGCCACGGGCAGTTGTACTAACAAGGAATGGCCCGCGCCTACAACAAGAAAGTGCGGCCTAGGAACTTTGAAGTAGGGCAACTTGTTTTAAGACGTATCCTCCCACACCACGAAGAGGCGAAAGGAAAATTCGCCCCGAATTGGAAAGGTCCATACATCATAAGGAAATTGCTTCCAAAAGGAGCATTGTACTTGGGAGACATCGAAGGAAATGACCCGAAACGGCTGTCAATGCAGATGCAATCAAAAGGTATTATGTTTGACCTTTTCGTGATGACGATACTGATGATTGAAATGACGAAGGCTTTTCATTCATGTTACCCCAAACACTATCATTTTGTAAACCCTTTGAGTCGGTTACTCTTCCTTGACTACCCTCCTTGGAACTTGAAGAAAAAAAGAAAAAAAATCAAAAGCAAAAAAAAAATGTTTGCCTGAACTACGTTTTGACTTGATTCCGAAAGGATACATAGAGAGCCTCTCCCTGGGGTTCAGTCACACCAAAATAAAAATCCACATTTCCCCCAAGAGTTTAAGTTGGGGCGAGTGTTGAGATTCGACAATGATTTGCCTGAAAGTTACAAGGTTGTAATTCAATACAAATTCTTTTATCCCAAATCCTATTCAAGTCCTTCCGATCGATCGGCAAAGAAAAGCCAGAATGGGAAGATACATCTATCTGGACCTCATACAAGCAATGAGAGAAATTAAAATGAGAGAGTCTTATCGGTGAAAACCCACACAGGAACCATAAGGCGACGATGAGTAGAGAAATTAAAAATTAGAGAGTCTTGTTAGTGAAAACTACAGGGCGATGGCGAGAAGAGAAAATAAGAGAGGTTAGCTGGTGAAAACCCGAAAAGGGCACTACTAATCGAAAAGAGGATGATTGGTCACTAATATCGACATGGTCTGGGGCAAGGTTTCTCAACCTCGAGTTAAAAGTCGTGACGAATTTCTGAGAGTAGATGGTTTATATAGATCAGGCATCCAGTCCAAGACGCATGTCATGTTCATTGAAAGTCGCGTACACGCCAGATAAGCCCTTCATCTCTTCCCCGAAAGGGATATTTCTTGTCAAAATTCATTATCTCAATTTCTTTGTTATTCTCTTTCGATCCCTTTCAGTTTGACTCTGTTTCTAAGGTAAAACAAAGAAAGGATGGCAAAACTTATTTACAGGGTTCGCGTTTGACGCAAGCCAACAGGCAAAGGGCACCGAGCCTCATCAATGGCATCAAGTCGATCCCGACCGGCCGCAACGGCCGTTGCTTTAAACACAACTCTGGAAAGGAGAAGATCAAATCGAAATTCCTATAAAGGCAATTGAAGTGAAAGGTTAAGTCCCACATGGCTAACCCCCCCCCCCCCCC
>ML250197.1:26697-44825 GCA_005239495.1 Nicotiana undulata | reverse complement strand
CCCCCCCCCGGAGAAGTTTGAAAAGCCAAAGCGCGCCAAGTGCTTTATATTAAGGACGGGGAAAAATCAGAAATGAAAGGCCAATGAAGGCAAAAATAAAGTTGGAAAAGGGTTAAGTCCCACACGGCTAACCATTGCAACATAATTCGAGGGGCCCAAAATTCTTCCCGATGCTCTAGAAATCCAAAAGGAAAACAAGTGAAAGGCCTACAAAGGCAGAATAAAGTTGAAATGTTGGATCCCACGTGACCGATCACCACAACAAAAGCCGAAAAGCCAAGGTCCCCGGATCTGGAAACGAAACCCAATCCCCAGCAAGCAAGCAAGCAGGCGGTTGAGATCTTTGTCAACAGAGCCGAGATTAAACAGTTGAAATAATCAAGGCCGCAAAACCAACCACCGTTTCAAACTAACAAATTTCTCTTTGTTGAAATAAGAAATAGGTGCAACTCAAAAGCAACCGTGCAAAAAACAGGTGCAACCAAGAGAAAAGGCGCAAGAGCTAGAAGCAGCTCTGCAACAACAAATCCAAAAAGGAAGTTTTCTCCAAAATCTTTTCCTGCATTCATTCAAAAAAAATAAGTGTTGAAAACAGCTCAAATCTGAAGTGGTATAGGGTCTCCAGACCCTAGCTACACCTTTTCCGACATGGGAGTACACGCTCCCTAGTCGATGCCAATTAAGGGTATACATTCCCTAATTGATGTTTCTTTTACAATTAAGGGTATACATTCCCTAATTGATGTTTTTCTTTTCCAATTAAGGGTATACATTCCCTAATTGATGCTTTCTTCTCCAATCAAGGGTATACATTCCCTAATTGATGATTTGTTTTTCCAATTAAAGGTATGCATTCCCTAATTGATGCTTTCTTTCCCAATTAAGGGTATACATTCCCTAATTGTTGCTTTGTTTTCTAATTAAGGGTATACATTCCCTAATTGCCGCTTTCTTTTCCAATTAAGGGTATACATTCCCTAATTGATTTCCTTTTCCCGACATAGGGTGCACGTGCTCCCTAGTCGATGCCAGTTAAGGGTATACATTCCCTAATTGATGATTTCCTTTCCAATTAAGGGTAATGTTTTCTTTTCCAATTAAGGGTATACAGTCCCTAATTGATGTCCTGCTTTTCCAATTAAGGGTATATATTCCCTAATTGTTGCTTTCTTTTCCAATTAAGGGTATACATTCCCTAATTGATTTTCTTTTCCCGACATGGGTGCACGCGCTCCCTGATCGATGCCAATTAAGGGTATACATTCCCTAATTGATGATTCTTTTTCCAATTAAGGGTGTACATTCCCTAATTGATTTCTTTTCCAACATAGGGTATGCAATCCCTAGTTGATTTTCCTTTTGCAACATAGGGTCGCCAGCCCCTAGTTGATGTTGCTTTGAGATGTAGGGTATCCACTCCTTAGTCTACAATAACTCCGGGTGGACTGCTCCCGCCTTTTCACCGTTTTCAATAACAAGATAGTGTAGATTTCCTTACAATAACTCATGAAATTTTCCTAGTGAAAACCGGGGTAGAAAATTCTGTTCGTTTGTTTTGATTTTTGTGCAGATTATATTTTTTAGGACCTTGGAACTCAAGACGACCAAAACAAGAAGTTTCGGTCCAAAAAATTAAAGCAAAAGAGAAAGAGAAGATTGAACCCAAAGTGCAGAAACGGGAAAGCGATGGACTATTCAGGATGAGATTGAAGTCCTCCGTTCGGTATATCCTGCCTTGATCCGAGAAATGACAAGATGAAACCAGCACTTGCGGCTAACGAGTATCAAGATTCAGGTCAGAGTCAGCAAAAGATCGAGACTCAAGACCAAGTCCTAGATAGGAATCTTGTAACTTAGCAGTTGATATGTTTAGTTAGTCTTTCATTTTGTACTTGGGTGTAACAAGGAGCTCAGCGAGCAGTAAGCAGCAGCAGTGAAACCACAGTTACTCGGTAGTCCCAGCTACCAAAACTTCCAGAACTACACTGACCTGATTCCTTTATAGCCAAGGATATGTAGGCAGCCTCTAAAGCAGGGTTCGGTCAAGCTTTTCAAAAGCGCTTCACAATGGAATATATGAATGGGTGAAGTCGTTTATAACTGCTCACTTTGTCTTTGCCCAAAAACTCTTCGTGTTTCCGAGCAAAGGGGGGCAGCTGTGAGCACGTGATTTTTACTTACCATATCATCCTACAAAAATCTCAATAAATTAATTGATTTTATGAATTTTTGTTGATTTTTAGTGATTAATTGTGAATTGTTTGCATTTTACATTTTGCATATTCATAATTCATCTTTTAAAATTATTGAGATCGCATCACCATTATCGAAGAATTATGAACTTTTTGTTTGTGATTAATTGAATTAAAAAAGGACGAATAGTGGTTATTTGATGTAGCATGGTTTTAACAACTAATTACTAAAAATTAATCATTTTATCCAATAAATCATAGATTTAATTAGGAATATAAAATTAGTTGTTTTATTCTTAATTAATCTGTAATTAGATGAAAATAAGGTATAAAATTAATTACTACATTTTTTGGATTTAATTAAGGTTTGAATTTAATTGAATTAATTGGTTTAGTAATTAAAAAGCTTAAAATTGGACCTGGGCTAACTTGCCCAGGCCCAAGAATCCGTCCCTACACCCCAACCCAATAACCCCTACCTGGTCCAGCCCCTACACTACCCAAACGACCCTGTTTCAATAAGTAAACCCCTCCCAGTTGTTGGATCTCATTGATCCAACGGTCCTAAACTAAGAATCCCTTAAGTATAAGACTATCTCTAAGCCCCTACCCCCCCCCAACGGTCCTAAACTAAGAACCCCTTAAGTATAAAACTTTTCTTAAGCCCCCCCCCCCCCCCCCCCATTCAATTAGAAGTCTAACACCCCTCCCCATCTCTTAACCCGTCTCTCTATTCTCTCTCTCAACCCACCGGGCTCCGCCTGGAGCCGCCACCGGACCACCGTAGTTCCACCCCTCCTCTGTCGTGCTCCGTCGGCCGGAAATCGCCTCCGGCGGAGGAGCTTCTCCAATCGACTCCAAAATTATACCGGATGATCCCCATGATCTCCTCAACCCCATCCCAACGTTGATTTCCCCAAACAATCATCTGTTTGCGAGTAATTCCGGATCTGAGAAACTGTCGAAACCCTAAAGTTTGTTGAAGATGATCCCAAGCGACTTTGTGACTCAAACTCACATGAGTCGATGGCTCTTGACAAGAGTCGTCGATTCATGCAAGTAAGAGTCACTTTTGGAGGTCGCCGGAGTCCGGCCAAATTCCGGCAAGTCACCTGAAATTGTCCAAATCCTCAAAATGGTATCCTTATCCCCTTCCTGTTTCTTCTTTCTTTGTACTCATTAAAATTATGTACGAGACTATATTTGAACGCCACTGTTTCCCTTGTATGCATGTCACCGTTAGTCTAGGTTTTTGTCCCCTGTTACTGTTTCTTTTACTTGTTCTCTTCTAATTAGTTTTAAACCATGTTTTAGTTTTATCATGTTTAGTTCAATTCGGCTTGTCGATTAATGACTAGGGTTCTTTGGTAATCATGCCTTTTAGTATATGTTAACTGTTTAGTATGAATTAATCAGTACGGGTTAATTAGTTTTTTAATAGAGTCACTTTAGGTTTCAGATTTGCTCATTGTTTCTGCCCATAATGTGACTATTGTTCTGAAAATTACTTCCGCTTCTACTTGAATGTGTTAATCATTAAGATAGTCAATCAATCAATTAGGTACTTATTAATTGGGTAATTAGGAGATAATTATACTCGATTAACTAAATACGCCTTTGAAACTAAGATAACTAATAGTTTAATTAGAAACTAACTCTGAGAACCTATTAACTAGTTAAGCTAATTATCTAACCTAACTTCCTAAAAGGAGACTAGACTTCTAATTTCATATAACTTACTAAGTTAGAATTAGCCAACACCTAATCAACCTCTTAAACCAGCCTAAAATTAGTAAGGATTAAGCCCCTTAATTAATCAAGTCTAACAACTTAGTTATTCCTATTAATTAAGCTCAGACAACTAGTTAGGATCAATTGTACAAATGAGTTAACTAGGTTTAAGAATAACTGATTCACTTAATTTCACATTTAAATAAATCCAACTCCTTCAACCTAGAATTTAACTTAGGTAACCTTTTAGGTAATTAACTGAAAATCTGTCCAAGATAATTAGTTTAAGATTAATTAACTAAAACAAATTAGTTAAGTTTCTAATTTTAGGTAATCAAGTTGAATTAACTTAACTAAATCAGTTAGCTTAAGTTAAGGAATTAAATTGATTGACTTACATTAATTAACAAGCTAAACCTAGTTGACTAATAGGAACTTAATCAATTAACCCTTAACTAACTAACTTAACCCTAGTTAAGAATAACTCATGGTTAACTAAAGAACATAACTAAGATTAACTAACCAAAGTTTAATAATAACCCAAGAACATTCTAGATTGGTAAAATCAGATGTCTTAAGGGTAAATAAGTCATTCTTTACAGGCTGAAACTTCTAGAATAAGGGGAAGTTGTCCCAAAGGATAAGGGTGACAGCTTCCCTAGTACTATTTTCAGCTCTTGGATGAGGAATATGCCAAAGCATATCCCATCCTTGAGCTCCCTATAAATAGATTCTCTTTTTACATATTCTGGACCTTTTTTTACGGCTGAAAATCTTGACACACACACACACACACAAAGATAGCAGTTGCTGCTAAAAATAAATTTCCAAATATCCGTAGAAAAGCAAAAAAGAGAAAAATCTGGCTACTTGTTTTGAACAATTAAATCATCAGTGTATCAATTTTGATTCTCAGTTTCTTGTTCTTCCTTGGTATCCTGATTCTGAGAGCTTTAAGTACATATACTCGAAGTTCCTGGTTTGATTTCTTGCTGGGGTTGTTCAGTTCTGTTTTGTTGTTGCTGAATCTTTCTCCTCTTAGCTGTTCTTTTTTACTGCCTGCCTGACCTTTATTTGGTCAGGATCCTTGTTACTTTCTCTTCAAAAAGGTATGTAACCAAGAACTTTAAATGAAATTATTAGATTCAGAACTTGTGTTAACTTGATGTTGCAATATTTCATTCTTGCTATGTTTTTTTTTAGATCATGCTAAGATGAATCTTCTTCTCTGTTCTTGATCCATAAGTTTGAAGTAGCATTAGTTAATAAATTAATCTGAATATATACTCTTTGTGTGTAACATCTAAATCCTTGGAGTTATTCTGTTTTCTCTCAAATTGGTTAAAATGCATTGGGTATTGTTAGATACTAATTTGAGGTAATCCATTTAGTATAAAATCTGCACTAGGATGTTGAGTTTGACCTTCTCTATGGTCAGATTCTTTCCATAAAAGTGCGGAATTATCCTTTTCAATTGAGTCTCTTTGGCCAATAAAGAGATGCAACAAGCAAGTCTCTAGATAGGTCAGAATATTGGCACTAGGGTAGATGAATCTGACTTTTTTAATAGTCAAATTTACCCCTTTAATGGTGCATAAATAGTAGCTTAGGGTGATGGAAATCACCCTTTAAAAGGTATAAAGTATGTATTAAAGAAGGCATTAGAGTTGAGGAGTCAGAACCCTTGAATGGTCTGATTCATCCTCTAAGATGCCTAAAAATCAAAGTCATAATACAAGTATGAATCAAGTGTTACAAAAGATTGTTGTTAGGGAATGAATCTGACCCTTATCATGGCCAGATTCACCCTATAATAATGCATAAACAATTATAGAGTAGTTAGATTATCATTACTAAAGGTATTAAGACAGGAATCTAGACCCATAAATGGTCAGATTCATATCTTAAGAAATGCCTAAGAATAAGTCCAGTCATTGTTTGAATTTAGGCCATAGTATGTTGAATGATTAAAGGTTTGATGGGTTTGCATCCTTGGAGCTCAATCTAACCTCCTTATGGTCATATTCTTTCCAAGAAGAGTACATAGAAGCAGGCTCCGTCCTTTAAAATTGACACTGTCGCATGATTAGGACTAAACCTGACCCAATAATGGTCATGTTTGCCTTACAACATGCCTAGGACATGTTTGTTAAAGTTACTCGTTTGTTGATTAAGAAACTAGACGCAGGAAAATACAGAAGGCTATTGGCTCGCACTGGAATAGCAGATTTTCTTTATCGTTTTTATTTATCTATCGTTTATTAGGAAAATGTATAGTAAAATATGGAAATGTAATAGGGTAAATTCTGTATTTTGTAATTATGGACTGTTGGACACTCTAAATTAATATTTCAGTTTTATGTTTACTCCCTTTTGTAATCCCCATTAAAATCAGGCCAGCTTGATGAAACAGCCCATTGGGACTTTAATCAAGTTGTAGCTCCCTAGGCTATTGGGCCACAAGGGAGTAGGTAGGCCTAAAAATTAAAGTTATTTGCTCTAAGAAGTAGCTTAATGACAGTAGATAATTACACCAAAAGCATGAATTTGTACTCGAATTATCCATTACGAAGTCTCTTCATAATATTTGTCGAATTTCCAGAATCAGTTATTTTAACAAAAACTGTAACTCGAAATATTTTTTTATTCATCTCACCTTCTGTCGCTTGTCTGAAGTAGGTAAAACTTAATACGTGTGAATCCTGATTTCAAAAGGGATGTATTTAGGCTATTGGAAATTGGTAAAAACCGTTAAGTTGGCAAATTAAAAATTGGTAGAAACTGTTTGTACCACACTCTCTTTATGTTATAAAATTCTATTTCAAAGTTTACCAAATATGAATGAGATTAATGATCAAAAAAGGGGTCTTTCATGTCTGTATAGGCGTGTGCAAACATGTGCCCATGAATTATGTGTATTGTGTTAGCATATTCCTGCTTTTGTCAAACTGAAATATGGATTGTTTTAAGTCTTGGGTGAAACTATGTTTGTTGACCTATCATGAAGTAGTTAAATTAACCAAAATCTTCATCCTTACTGCAAAATTAGTCACAATTAGGATTGGCCAAAGAGTTAAATAAAAATTGGGCTAAAATATGGCCATATCCCAAAAATCTTGTCCTTTAGGTTAGTAAGCTCGATTTTAGACAATCTTCACATACCTTCTAGATAGAATCGTGCCTTTTAGATTGAAATTTGATAAAGAATTGAATATTATTCCAAAACTACCATAACCTACACTCGGGAGTGGCAACTCATGCCCCCGACCCTCAACTACAAACAAATAAAACGCATGTAGAAACCACGGGTGCATTTCATGTGACGTGTTTGCCATGTGCTCAAAAACAACAAGTGCACGCCATCGTGACTTGTTTAAGATAAACTCATAATCGTCCTAATTGATCTTAAAACTAAAACGCTCTTTCAAAAGTAGAAAACATAAAGAATAATCAAATATCGCCTCAAATAAGCATTATAAAACCGTCATTAGTCTTGACTACGTAATCTACACTCGGGTGCAATTGCGAGTGCATTTCATGTGGCGTAATTGTAATATGTCCAAAAGCAGACAAGTGCACGTCCTCGTGACTTGTTTTCAAGATAAATTCATAAATGTCAAAAGCGGTTTTAAGAATAAAAAGGCTAAGCACACAATAGGCTAAAACACGTAAACAATCGGACAATTTAGGCCTAATACTAATAGTTAAGCGACCGTGCTAGAACCACGGAACTCGGGAATGCCTAACACCTTCTCCCGGGTTAACAAAATTTCTTATTCGGATTTCTGGTCGCAGACAACTTAAAACAGAGTCAAACTTCCTCGATTTGGGATTTTCAAAACAAAAAGGTGTCCCGGAGCATCGTCAAAAATCAGGGTGGCGACTCTGAAAATAAATAAATAATCCCAAATTCGATTAATGTCACTTAAAGTGGAAAAACTCCCTTATTACCCTTCATTAATCTTGGGGTAGTGAAAAAGGAGGTGTGACATTCGTGAGTTCCCAGAGGTATTTCCTGCTGACCTGTCGGGTATGCCACCCGACAAGGATATTGAATTTTGCATTGATTTGGCTCAGCCCATCTCTATTCCGCCATATCGTATGGTCCCACCAGAGCTAAAGGAGTTAAAGGATCAGTTACAGGATCTGCTAGATAAAGGTTTTATTAGGCCTAGTGTTTCTCCTGGGGTGCGCCAGTGTTGTTCGTTAAGAAGAAGAACGGGACGATGAGGATGTGCATTGACAACCAACAATTGAACAAGGTTATTATCAAGAATAAGTATCTTTTGCCGAGGATTAATGATTTGTTCGATCAACTTCAGGGTGCCACAGTGTTTTCAAAGATTGACTTGAGATCTGGATACCATCAGTTGAGGATTAGGGCGTCCGATGTCCCTAAGACAGCCTTTCGCACTCGAAAGGCTTTTATGAATTTGATGAACCGAGTGTGCATGCCCTATTTGGATTCGTTCGTGATTGTATTCATTGATGACATTTTGATTTACTCCCGCAGCCGAGAGGAACACGAGCAACACCTTTGAGTCGTCCTCCAAACTCTGAAGGACAGTCAGTTGTATGCCAAATTTTTGAAGTGTGAGTTCTGGTTGAGTTTAGTTGTATTTCTGGGACATGTTGTATCGGTAGAGGGTATTCAAGTGGATCCCAAGAAGATTTCAGCAGTTAAGGATTGTCCTAGACCCACCTCAACTACAGAGATCCGGAGTTTCTTGGACTTAGCAGGTTACTATCGTCGGTTTGTGGAGGGATTTTCATCTATTGCAGCCCCGATGATCAGGTTGACTCAGAAGGGTGCCCAGTTCAGGTGGTCAGATGAGTGTGAGGCGAGCTTTCAGAAGCTCAAGACAGCCTTGACCACGGCACCGGTGTTGGTTTTGCCCTCAGGTTCAGGGACATATACCGTATATTGTGATGCTTCGCGGGTTGGACTTGGTGTAGTGTTGATGCAGGATGACAAGGTTATAGCTTATGTTTCACGTCAGTTGAAGATTCATGAGAAGAACTATCCAGTTCATGATTTAGAGTTAGCAACCATTGTCCATGCGCTGAAGATTTGGAGGCACTATTTGTATGGTGTGTCATGTGAGGTGTTCACGGATCACAAGAGTTTGCAATATCTGTTCAAGCAGAAAGAGTTGAATATGAGGCAAAGAAGATGGTTGGAGCTGTTGAAAGACTAAGACATTACCATCTTATATCATCCGGGGAAGGCAAATATGGTGGCCGATGCTTTGAGCCGGAAGTCAGCCAGTATGGGTAGTCTTGCTTATATACCGGTCGGGGAGCGACCGCTTGCTTTAGATGTTCAAGCTTTAGCCAATCAGTTCATAAGATTGGATGTTTCTGAGACTGGCAGTGTTTTAGCTTATACTGTGGCCCGTTCTTAATTGTTTGATCGTATTCGAGACTGGAAGTATGATGATCGTCATTTATGTGTTCTTAGAGATACGGTTCGGCACGGAGGTGCCAAGAAGGTTACAGTTTATGATGAGGGAGTCTTGAGGATGCAGGGCCGTATTTGTGTGCCTGATGTTTATGGTCTTCGTGAGCTGATATTGCAGGAGGCCCATAGTTCCCGGTATTCCATTCATCCGGGCGCTACAAAGATGTACCAGGATTTGCGGCAGCATTATTGGTGGTGAAGGATGAAGAAAGATATTGCGGCATATGTAGCTTGGTGCCTGAACTGTCAGCAGGTTAAGTACGAGCACCAGAGACCCGGTGGTTTGATGCAGCAGATTGAGATTCCTGAGTGAAAGTGGGAGCGTATCACCATGGATTTCGTAGTTGGTCTCACGCGGACTCAGAGGAAGTTCGATGCAATATGGGTTATTGTGGATAGGCTGACCAAGTCAGCACACTTCATTCCTGTATCAGTTTCATATTCTTCGGAGATATTGGCAGAGATTTACATCAGGGAGATTGTTCGTCTGCATGGTGTGCCTGTTCCATTATTTCTCACCGAGGTACTAAGTTTACCTCCCATTTCTGGAGAGTATTTCAGCGTGAGTTGGGCACACAGGTTGAGTTGAGCATATCGTTTCATCCTCAGATGGACAGGCAGTCCGAGCGTACTATTCAGATCTTGGAAGATATGTTGCGAGCATGTGTCATTGACTTCGGAGGTTCATGGGACCAGTTTTTGCCTTTAGCTGAGTTTGCCTACAATAACAACTACTAGTCGAGCATTCAGATGGCTCTTTATGAGGCATTGTATGGTAGGCGGTGTCGGTCGCCAGTTGGGTGGTTTGAGCTAGGAGAGGCTCGGTTGTTGGGTGTGGAGTTAGTGTAGGATGTCTTGGATAAGGTGAAGACCATTCAGGATAGACTTCGTAGAACTCAGTCCAGGAAGAAGAGTTATGCAGACCGCATAGTTCAAGATTTGGCATTAATGGTAGGAGACCGGGTTTTGCTTCGAGTGTCGCCCATGAAGGGCGTGATGAGGTTCGGAAAGAAAGGCAAGCTGAGCCCTGGGTACATTGGTCCCTTTGATATTCTTGATAGAGTGGGAGAGGTGTCCTACAAACTTGCTTTACCATCGAGTTTGTCAACCTTGCATCCAGTGTTTCATGTATCTATGCTTCGGAAGTATCTCGCAGATCCATCTCATGTGCTAGACTCCAGCAATGTCCAGTTGGACAAGGATTTGACTTATGAGGAGGAGTCGGTAGCCATATTAGGCCGGCAGGTTCGTCAGTTGAGATCGAAGAGTTATCCTTAGGTCCGTGTTCAGTGGAGAGGTCAGCTTGCCGAGGCAGCTACTTGGGAGTCCGAGTCTGATATGCGAGCCGATATCCCCATCTTTTCCCCGATTCAGGTACCTTTCTATGTCCGTTCGAGGATGAACGTTTGTTTTAGAGGTGGAGATTGTGATGACCCAAAAGTTCATCCCGTGTATTTCTAGTTAATTATGTGTTCCGAGGTCATGAAAACCTCCTTCTATCTCACCTCGATTTGTGTGCGCAGCCCGGCCGTGTAGCTGGGAAGCCTTTATGTGAAAAACTGAGAAAAATGATAGTTTTGGTTTTGAAATTTGAATTAAGTTGACTTTGGTCAACATTTTTGGTAAACCTACCCGGACCCGTGATTTGACGATCCCAGAAGGTCCGTAGGAAAATATGGGACTTGGGCGTATGTCCGAAATTAAATTACGAGGCCCCAAGCCCGAGAAATGAATTTTTAAAAGAAATTATTTTCTGAAAATATAAAAGAATTTTGAAAGTTTAATTATACTTTAAATCTGTGGTATCGGGCCCGTATTTTGGTTCTAGAGCCCGGTACAGGTTCAATATGATATTTATGACATGTCTGTAAAGTTTGGTAAGAAACGGAAGTCATTTGACGTGATTCGGACCCGTAAATGCAAAGTTTGATGTTTTAGAAGTTTTGGAAATTTTCATTGATTTTGGGGTTAAATTCGTTGTTTATGATGTTATTTTGGTGGTTTGATCGCACAAATAAGTCCGTAGGATGTTTTTGAGGTTGTGTGCATATTTGGTTTGAGCCCTGAGGGTTCAGGTGAGTTTTGGATAGGCGTCGGAGTGTTTTAACTTAAGAAAAATCTGGTGTTAAGTGCTGTTTCTGGTGTCTGAGTCATTGTGCTATGCAAACGCGGAGGAAGGGTCGCGAACGCACAACACAGTCTGGGAGGGGGTAGGAATTGCTCTTCGCGAACGCATGGAACAAGGTGCGAACGCGGAGCCTTGAGATCTCCGCTCTACGCGAACACACCCAATGAGTCGCGGTCGCATAGCTTTAGAAACTGGGTAGGTGTTTACTTAGTGCGAACGCACCCCCGTGATCGCGATCGCGGCGTGTAAGGTCAGGCAACCTATGCGAACGCACAACTTATGTCGCGAACGCATAGGCCAAGTAAGCTAAGCCTACACGAACACAACCAATGGCTCGCGACCGCGATGAGTATTTTTGCCCAATGATTTTTAAAAAAACAGAATACATACAGGATTAAACCAAATTTTCATAACTTCTTCTTCCAAACTCCAAATTGGGTGATTTTTGAAAGAGAACTTCACCATAACTTCATAGGTATGTAATTTTAGACTCATTTTCTTCAATATTTATCAACGCCCATTAGATTTCTAGGCCTAAAATCATGATTTTAAGGGTAGAAATTAGGGATTTGGGTAGAGTTAGGGCTTTTTGATTAATTGGGATTTAGACCTCGTTTTGGGTCGGATTTCGAAACTAATGACATATTCGGGCTCGTGGGTGAATGGGTGATCGGGTTTTGGTCCAAACCTTATGTTTTGACCAAGCGGCCCGGAAGTCGATTTTTGGATTTTTGGGAAGAATGTTAGAAAAGCTATATAAGAATTGGAATTGAATTATCTAGCATTTATTGATGTTATTGAGTCAATTATATCTAGATACAATCGATTTGGAGTCGAGTTCAAAAGGAAAAGCGGTGATTGAGGCTTGATTTTGGTCGTGAAAGTCGAGGTAAGTGTTTGGCCTAACTTTAGCTTGAGGGAATAGACATTGAGTCTTATTTGCTATGTGTTTACTCCATGTTCAATGTATAGGTGAGGTGACGACTACCTATATGTTGGTGTCAAGCATGTCGTGAGTCGGATATTATGAATTATGTGATTTTCATTGATATTTACTATGTTATGGACTAAATTTCACTTTGGTGGTTGTTCATTTGAGGGAAAGTCTTGGCTATGAATACTGTTGAGTATTTGTTTCGGTTGAGGAATATTTTGTTAAGTTATGTACTTGAGTGAGATTGATTATAGTTGTGTCCCTTGCCGGGACGGTGTTATTTCTATTGTTGTTCCCTTGCCGGGATGTTGTGATTTATTGTTATGGTTCATGATGTTGATTTCTTCCTTGCCAAACTTCTATTATTGATATTGTTTGGGTGGGGAAGAGTGTAAAGCACGAAGGGTGATGCCGTGTATTGATTTCTGTGAGGAAGTGAGTAAAGCACGAAGGGTGATGCCGTGCCATGTTATGATATTAAAATCACGAAGGGTGATGCCGTGCCGTTTCTATTTACTTATTGTGAGGACGAGAGTAAAAGTACGAAGGGTGATGTCGTGCACTAGTTTTGGTGAGGATGAGAGTAAAAGTACGAAGGGTGATGCCGTGCACTGTTTACTCTGTGTTGTTACTTTCTGTTGTTACTTTGATATTTTAAATTGTTGCCTTATTGCGTTATGTCTGTTATTTGCTATCCCTTTTCCCCAACATGTTCCCCCTTTTTCCTTGTACTTAACTGATTATTTTGCAGTTATTATTCTTCCGATTTTTGTTAAATTGCACATGTTGTATTATCTGTCGTGTCCTAGCCTCGTCACTACTTCGTCGAGGTTAGGCTCGACATTTACTCAGTACATGAGGTCGGTTGTATTGATACTACACCTGCACATCTTTTTGTTGTGCAGATCCCGGTACATGACCCTGTGGACACTAGAGCTAGGAGGCTTCCTTCAGTCCACCCGGAGACACCGAGGTAGTCCTGCAGATGTCCGTAGGCCGTGGCGTCCCCTTCCACTCCTTTATTTCTATTTTTAGTATTTCAGAAACAGATGTATTTACTTCTTTCAGACTCTTATATGTATTAATCGTAGATAGTCCGTGACACTGTGACTCCAAAGATCTGGGTTTTGATTTATTTTTTTAAGAATTCGTAAAATTAATGGATAGAGTTATGTACTTTTAGTCTGTTTTTTTCATTTTGCACTTTCATTTATGAAAATGTCGTATTTTACTTGTTCTCATTTAATAATAAAGGATAATGACAAATTTGAGTATTTACGTTGGCTTGCCTAGCGGGTTCAGCGTTAAGCGTCATCACGGTCCCGACCGTGGAAATTTCGGGTCGTGACACTTATGAAAGGGGTTCAAAACCTAATTTGGAGGATATCTAACATTTTTTGGGAGGAGAACACGCCACTTTGGAGGTAGAGACCACGCTTGGTGGAGGCTTCTAACTAGTTATTTTTCTCTTCTCTCCCTTTAACTTTATAATTCATTGGTTCTAGAGTTATGGGTGCTACATGAACGTCATAGTTTGAAGCTTGAATTGCTCTTATTATTTTGTCATATTGATTGATTTATTTAATCCACGCTTAATTATTTGATTGCTTTATAACTAATAAAATACTATCTACGAATCTAGGATTGAATTTGGGAGAAAGAATTTTAGATTGCATATAAGATAGAGTAGAGCAAGATCTTGAACCTGAATTACGGGGAACAAATTTGTGGTTAGGATATGTATATACCTAATCGCGTTGCTTGGTTGCTATACGGGAATTATTAATGCGTTCTTGTTAATCCTAATTTCATAGGAATATATGCGTTAGGTTAGCTTGAATAGGCGAGTAGTACTTTGAAAGAATACTACGAGTAATATTGATAATGTAAATCAATAAACTAGATAAATTAATTAAATAATTTAAGTGGAAGACTCCACAGGATTGTTAGCTGACACATAGCTCTGGAATATTTTGTCTTAGTGAATTCGTATCTAAGTTTGCCGAGTTATTTTCTTTGATCTCCTAGTTTACGACTTTAGATTGTTTATATTTAATAATTACACTTTAGAAAATCACTTGAATAGATTAATTGTTTTAGTTTAATTTAGTTGATAGTTAATCACAACTCTCGTGGGAACAATACTCTACTTATTACTTTATAGTTGATCATGTATACTTGCGTGTGCGTTTGAAAACAACAATAAACAAACAATGTTTTTAATTTGTTTTGGAAAATTAAAACCAAAATCTATGGCAAAAAGGAAAACGTGTTTTTGACTCAGCGCCAAAAAATGCACAAAATGAACTTGTCAAATAAACAAATGTCAAATAAACATATCTTTCAAAAATCAGCTATGGGAACCTTTTCTTCTTCTCAGTAATTTTTATGGATATTAAAACATATTCTATGGCCACTTGATTAAAAAAAGGTCAAATCCATATACAACCCATTCAATTTGGTTCCATTTTTTATTTTGGCACTTTATCTTAACCTTGTTCCATTTTAATCCTTTAATTTTATTTCTTATGTTTTATTTTAACACAAAAGATAAAATCGGTACAAAAAAATATAGCGCGTATGTATATACAAATATGAGGTGTAGTAAATATTCGATTAAATATTGCCATATGGTTTTTTCATCCTTTATTTCATATAAGCTTGAAGTTTGAAGTGAATCCATGTCTCAAAGAAAATTATTTTTTTATAATGGAATGGATATTTGTTCTTGTGAAATTCAAGTTAAACTGAAAGTATCATGAACACCAAGAAATCGGGATCGGGTATTTTAGTATTGACTTTTGACAAGGATGAACAATATTTAATTGGATATTTATTATACCTCATATTTGTGTATACACACGCGTTATATTTTGTTGTACTGATTTCAACTTTTATGTTAAAATAAAATATAAGAAATATAATTGAAGGATTAAAATAAAATACTTGAGTGCCAAAACAAAAAATGAAGCATAATTGAATGAGTTGTATATGTATTTGGCCTTAAAAAATTTCAATGAGTGCGGTCCCAAGTTCCCAACGTCTAAGCATTAAAAATCTCATTACGAAAAGAAAAAATAAAATGATTTTTTAAAAGGAAGAGAAGAACATTTAAGATCCAATTTCTATTTTAAAAATCAACTATGTGGGTGTTCACAAAATAGTGATATTAATAGAGTAATAAATATTCCTTTTTAGGCACTCTACAATTACTCAAAATTCAAAAAGTAGAGGCCTAGTGGGTTTTTTCCTGTGACGTTTTATGGGGAAATCGGTTCCTTCGCCAAATAGAATCCAAGATTTTGCCAGAATTATCAGCAGCTCCAATAACAGAATCCACGGCCCGACCCAAGTCAAACTACCCGCATCCAGAATTAGGTCAGTTCCATCCGCAAAGTCCAGGGCGGTGGTCGGCGGCGATTCATCGGAGCGGCGGCTAAAGTTGAAGACGAAGAACATGGAAGAAGCAAGCTCTAACTCGAATTCGAATACTTCTTCGTCAAACCAACAGCGGCAACGGGTACCCCTTGCTGACGTGGTGGCTGACTGTGTGAAGCGGTGGTTCCAGGATACTCTCAAGGAGGCTAAAGCCGGTGACATTAGCATGCAGGTCCTTGTTGGTCAGATGTATTATAGTGGCTATGGTATTTCCAGAGATGCACAGAAGGTGATTGATTTTTTGCTTCCGTTGATTTTGTTTTTTGGCTTGTCTTAGTTCTCTATACAGTGCTCGTAGTTTTCTTAGAATCTAGAAACTTAGTGATGTATAAATAACCTAATTTAGAGATTCATGCTTTCTATTGACAAGAGAAAACCCCATAAAACATATTGTTGGAGAGCATTCTGAACTTAGAATTGCATTGAAGTTTTTTTTGTTTTGATGAGGATGGTGTCCGGGTCACTTGCATGCAACTTGACTATTCCACCTGGTACCTGCTATCCATCACTAGTACAAGTACAAAAAAAAAAATAGAGTAAGTTTGTCCCAGGTTCACTAAAAAAATTCATTTGTCGCAAAAGGTATACTAGGTAACTCTGTCTATCAGGACTTACGTAGATAGGAAGATAGTATTTTTTGTCTGCGTGGAGTTTACAATTGAACATTTGACACTCTTTGTGCTTACATAGAGTGAAGTTGAACTGTTGAACTTTGGAAAAACGGCTGAGAACAAATGTTTATCATTGTCAAGCACATGAAATATCTTCAAATTTGAAATTCAAGCCTGCGGTTGCCTTGTAATACTAGAAGATACACATAGTTAAGAGAATGTGTCCACCATGTGAAGACAACAATGGAATTGAACTCGAACTCTTTAATAATTCAAGGAAAAAAAGAAAAGAAACTACTATGTGCCGGCTCAGTTCAAGTGCTTATTTTCTTCTTAATCAAGGTACGCAATAATTAAGAGGATTTACCATCATGTATGTGCTTAATTATCTCATCTCTTATTCAAGAAGTGAAAAACGAGAGTGTGCCCGCTCAATTTTGTCTATTCTCACTAAAAATTGCTCAAAATATTTAAAGTAAAAAAGAAAATAGCACCAATCTTTCATCTGCCCACAATTAGAGTTCTAGGTATGTTTGAAAGATTGACAATTCTTCGGTTTTCTCTCTCTCTATTTGTTGTGTCTGAGGATGTGGGAAATGCTTCTACTGATTGATCCATTTGGGTACAGGGAAGAGCTTGGATTAACCGAGCTTCAAAGAGTAGGTCATCAGCGTGGAAAGTGAGTGATAAACGCCCAGGTATGTAGACGTTGGGTTACTGATTATATTGGTTTGGCATTGCTGTATATTAGTCCAATTAGGTGTTCATCTTTTTCTTATCCTTTTTTTCCCTTTTTAGGCTATAATGCTAGTGATTCTGATTCTGATGATACTGTGGAGGATGCAAAGTAAAATTGAAGCACTTTTCACGGGGAAAACAACTATAACATCGTAAGTTACAATTGCGTTAATTTCTTTCACCCTTGTTGTGCAAACTTTTGAGGTTACGGTCTTGTTCTACTTTATTTCTTAGTTGATTGAAAATTACTGCACTTGCTAGGATGTCGAATCTCATGTGGTGTATTACAATGTCACTCTAGCTAGATTACTTGATATTTGATAATTTCTTTAGCATTAAGCATTTCTGTCACATTATGGATAGTCTAAAGACCATACTTTTGAACTTTTATCATTTGTATAACATGTGACAATGATTTGAGGGTCTTTACAGCGTACATGGGGTTGATGTACATGTTATTTTTGGGGTATATATTAAGATATTTTGTTAATATTGAACTAAGATTGTGTCAAAATTACGATCAGTTGTAAATACATCAGAACTTTAGTACGGGATTTCTTTTTGCACCAAAAGTATAAATGGAAGAAAAAAAGAATATTTAACCCTCCTTACGTACTTTTCATACCTATATATATATATATATATTCTGCCATTTCTTTCTGGCCAAAATCCGCCAAAAAAAATGCAGAAGAAGCTATATCCAAGCTTATTTCTTTCTGGTGCTCAGCTTTCTTGTCCAACTTACAGCAGCTTCTGCCACTGGCGTAGGTTATACCAATGATACATTAAATAATTAAATATTGAATAAACTCCATTGTGAAATTGCAATATACCAGCTGATGACCTCCACTTACTTTTGTACAAGCAACACAAACTGAATATGATGCAATTCCCC
>ML250197.1:0-24521 GCA_005239495.1 Nicotiana undulata | reverse complement strand
AAAATACTTTAATAACCACCCCCCCCCCCCCCCCCCCAAAAAAAAAAAAGAAATACCAATCATGATTATATATGAGTAACTAAAGCTTCGTTCAAAGAAAACACATTGGTAGAAGTGATCCATGCACTTCATTGCATCATTTCTTGCCACGTCCCAATCATGTTGAGAAAATGTTTTAGTGAGACCATTCGGTCCAACTGCTTTATCATCTGAGGCCCAAGCAGCTTTCTACAACTTGTAAGACAATATCAAAGCTCAGAAGTTTTCTTAAGCTCTACCTTTTGTTCATGGCCAATACCTAAATTGCTCGCGCTTTTCACTTTCGGTGCCGCACCTATGTCAGCATGACACCGATGTTGGTGTGGGTGTGAGATTTGTATCGGATCTAGTCTATCGATTTTGGGTACTTTGACCAAAAGCTAGGGAGAAATTCGAGACAAGGTACAAGTTGATTCTTGACATCAAAACCAAATTTAGGGTAGCTTTGATGTGAGTATTGCCGACGTTGTGGAAGGCCTTGAATGGATCCTGCAAGAACCAATTTTTGCTTCTTTTGTTTCTTTTTCTTTTTTGAGGGTGAGGAGTAGAGAACTTCAAAAAGGGACGTTGGGAAGAGGAGCTCTACAACGGGAATTGGGGAAAGTGCAGGAGTAATAGAGTTCTTAAATGAGGCTTAATATTGGAGTTTACCTGTTAAAAAATATTGTATCCTTTGATCTCTCCTATAAGAAATTCAATGTAGTGAAAGCTTGACACATTCGCTAAATCTTCAAGAGCTTCATTCCTATAAGAATTAGAGTTCCAGTCCAAAAGTATAAAAATCAATTTCAATTGTGAATGAAAGATGACAGCGCAAAAGTTATTTCTTATAATATTGATAAGTCCCATAACTTAGGCATATTTTTATATTGCTATTTTTAGATATTTATAATATTTTTAGCCAAATACCCGCGCACATGCGCACATGTATCTGAACCTAGATCCGTACCCCTGGTCTGAAATTTAGATCATGAAGGTTCTGACCTCAAGATCCGCACCCATAACGCGCACCGGAGTCCAAACAACTTAGGCTAATACTCTGCAATTCAACTCCGTGACTGGCCTCAAGATTTACTTTTCCTGATTTAGTGTTTGTAAATATTGTAGAGATCTCCCCCTAACTTCATTATCCCCGGGAGCTCCTATCCATTGATTTGAATTTATATATTTCCAAGGAAGCTATATCTTTTACTTTTATGCGCTCTAGGCGTCAGTGTTATCAAAGGTGCGCTTAAGCCCTGAAGCGAGGCTCAAAACATGTTGAGCGCTTCGCCTCGCTTTTTGGGCGCTTTAGTATTGCATCAAGGCTTTGAGGCATACTTTTCCTTGCCAATGAGTGCAATCATGAAAAGGCAACATTAAACAATTGATATTTCATTTTATCTGTAAATTTTTTTCAATTTCGCTGTCCATATATTTGTTATTCATGCTTATAGTTATTAGTCTTGGACTACATATACATATTTTTACTTTTTCTCCAGTTGCGCCTTTTTTCACTAAAGCCCACGCTTTATTTGCGCTTTGCGCTTAAAGCCCCAATGGACCTTAGAGCTTTTTTGCGCTTTTCGCCTTTGACAACACTGCTAGGCGTACGACAGAAGAACTTGATTTTTCCTTTAAAAGTTAAGTGCAATCTCCCTTTTCAACCTATTTTTGCGGGAATAGTTTCCAGCGTATCTCTTGTGAGTAACAACTTCCTATACGTATTTTTTAAAGTTCTTTTCTTTCTAAGTAGTGGAACAGAATAACCCGGCTGAAGCAGTGTTGTGAAGAGCGTGAAGCGACAAGTCCCTTTTCGCTTGAAACGTGAAGCGAGAAGCGAAACGCTCGCTTTTTTGAAGTGAAGCGGAATTAAGAAAAATATTAAAATAAATACTGCATAGATAACACATGTTACACATGTAACTGCATACAACACATGTAACTGCCAATACTAAAAAAAAAATTGGCAGTGAGACTATGAACAAAGTTGAAAAATTGAAGGAAAAAAAAAATGGCAGCATATCATTGCAATTTTAAGGACTGAAACGAAAATAAGAAAAAGAAGAGAATGAGAAAACTAAGAAGAACTAAAGGGCAAAAAAATTTGGCAGCATTTCACTGCTATTTTAAGCACTGAGAACTAAAGGGGACGCTTCTCGTTTATTTGAGAAGAAGAAGAAAACATACGTGGCGCTTCTCGCTTTTTTGGCAAAAGCGGACGCTTCAACCTACCTGGCGCTGAAGCGAGCGCTTTTCACAACACTGGGCTGATGCTTAATGATCTTACGTCTGTAATGCATTTTATGTCCCATAATAGGTCCCATTCTCACACTCTTTTCTGGAAGTACATATACCAAAAGCTCGGTACAATTTGCAAGTACCTATACCAAAAGCTCGGTACAATTTGCACGAAATCTATTATTCGTCTTCAAACTAGTGAGTTTCAATATACCTGTAACCAGAAAAATAAATTGTTTTTCCCCATAAGTATTTCTTTTATTAATTCTGTATTGGAGAAAGGGATTAGTTTTTTTTTTTGCCTGATCTTGTCATTCTAAGTCTTCCCTTTATTCTCTTCTTTCCATTTCAGATTGTTCAGTTCCTTTGAACAATTTTTCAATGTTTTTCTCTAACTTGCGAACAGCTTTTGTACATCTTTAATTCCTTAATAAGCTTGGTTCTCCTTCAACAGAATAGCTATCCCTTTACTCTTTAACCATCATTTTGATGTTTTGCTGCTCTAACGTTGTATTTTAGGATCTGAAATATGGAAGCACTCTGTGTATCCTGTTCTCTAATACATATGGCCAATCTCAGATATTGGTTAGGCAACTCAAGAAGCTGTCCTATTCATCCGTGTGAATTTAGGAATCTCTCTTCCCACTTAGTTTTGCATCAAAAGTCTTTCTATTATGGAAACTCTTGTCCTATTCATGCACATGAACTTCTTCCGTGATAGGTATAATCACGGCTCCACTAGTAAAAAGGTAATCGTAGAAATCCTCTGTGACCTCCATGGTTATATAAGAAATCCTCCTTGGCCTCCCTGGTAATTTTCTTTTTCTTTTTTTAACAGTGTCGGTGTCCTTTCCATTTTGCTCGCACCTCTATCACCATGTGCCTGCTATCTTCTATCAACACATGTAACAAGTAACTTTTCCACTAAAGCTTAATTGGATCGGAAGAATTCAACTAGCGTTTTTCTCCCTTAATTTTCATTCTACTTTATTTATCGCTCCGTCACACCCACATTTAAACAAAGAATTTTTGTGGCTAGTCCCGCGGCGAACCTTAGGGCAAGGCGCACATAAATACCGCGAGGCGATGGTGGGGGGCAAAAGTCTCAGGAGGCGTACGCCCAGCAATTCGGGGCGTACGCCCGGGCATTGAAGCACGTTTTTGTAGTGAGGCGCGCCCAAGAGACTTTTCAAATTAAAACAAAATTTGTTGAATAAGTTCTTAAAAATATAATACCCAAATACTCTAAAGTCCGCTTGTAATTACTCAAAAGTTTTAAAAAGGAAATTGAAACATTAAAGTAAAAAGTCAAAGACCTTTTTTTATTGCTAGAACCCCTAATTTATGATTTTTCCCTATTCTTTATCTTGTCCGCTAGTCTGCTACCATCTCCCAAAAACAAGAACAATCAATTTTTTTCTGCATATTCAAAGAAAACTCATTCTCTTCCATAGCAACAAGTTCAAATTGCAGGTTCGTCATCTTTTTTGTTCCTCCACGTAGAGAACTTTATTCTTTTCAACTCAAGTTACTTGTGCTTGTAAGTGGCATATAATGGATTGTTTTGGTTAGCTTTTTGTGGGATGGAGCATATCTATATATATTTTTCACTTATTTATAGTTCTTTATTTATATATATTTGTCACTTATGTATAATTTTCTTCAATTTTTATGCAATTTTACCTATTTAAGAATATTTACTGTATTTTATTTAATAAAATATTAAAAATTAAATACTCATGGGGCTTACGCCCCGCTGAGGCATATGTAACACGCCTTTTAGAATATTGGTCACACCCTTCGGTGCCCTCCTTGAACATTCTATCGGAGTGCTATTGCTCGTAGATGCAATTACATTAAAATTCCCTGCTATTTGCCTTGTATTGCATTGAGTTGCTGACTCCGTTCTTATGTATATCCAGTGGTACTTGATTAAAAAAAATGGTATATCCAGTGGTAGCAATGAAGGATTTGGCTGACTTTGTTGCGCAACATAGTGCTAAATGCTTGTTACATAAGCAATTTTGTTTAGGTGAGAGGGACTAGTGGGTATTAGCGAGACATTGGTAACAGTTTGCTGTGTGCACTGCATGTCGAAAACTTAGGTTGAGAGTTAGGCATAGATGCAGTTTCTGATACAGATCTTGTCTCAATTTTCGAAAAAGGAATTTCTTCAGATCCACGATGACAAATATTTGAAACAAGAAAGTTTAGGTACTAGTTCTGCATGCATGCAAATCTATTATTTTCTGGGTCTATATTAGAATTAATAGTTATATATTCTTGTATGGTTTAAAAATTTCTATCTAATGGAGACAAATGGACTGTAACTAAATTGAAAGGCATGTAGATCACCATAGGAAAAGACATGTGAACTTTATATTTCCTTTGTTTCTGCTGATATCTTTTTAAAAAAAATAAAAATCCACGACCCCTTCTATGAGCTAGTATTATCAACATAAACAAGGTAATATTCTTCTTGAGCCTTTAAGCTAAAGGGTTAACCTTTGAGCACTCAGATTTGGAGATCTGTCAGAAGCTTTTGGCATTTGAATCTCTAGCTTATGAGGGACCTGCCTAATATAGTAACTGTTCCCAATGGTGTCTCATGGAAGTGAATGATTGAAGGTTAAAATATTTATCAAGGGCCTGGAGAGGTGAAACTTATGGCACCGGAACTAAATAACTATTCCTTCTGCTCCAAAATAGATCCAAAAGAAAATCATAGATTTGCATGTATCAGCAAAAACTTCCATTATCTGTAAGTGGAAATTAGAGTTGTAATATGTTTGCTTCTTGTGGACTGCTAAAGTGGAGTAAGTTTCTGCTCTCTCCTGTTCCCTAAAAAGAACAGTAAATGGATCTCATATCGGTTTCTAGAAGGGAAAAGGAAACTAAGCATTACTTATAATTGTATATGATAATCATGATTGATGTCAAGGTAACAGGAGGCAGAATAAGATGACTGTCTATGTTCAAGGCTAGATATAAAGTTGCTTGAAAGGCATTTAAGATGGCACTTTTTCCACAAAAGAGGGAACAAAGTTGACTATTTTGTCCTCCTAATGGCAATCTATTTTTTAGTGTGGCTACTTTTTGCTCCACCACTTGGGACTTTTTTTTTGGTTCTGCCGAAGTGACAGATCATAACTTGCTCATTCGCAATTTTAGTTAAGTCTTCACTAGTTTCTTCTTGTCTTTTGACGCATTTTATGCATTTCCATTTTGGTTCACTCATTGGTTCAATACATGGAGTAGGTTTTGATTTTTGGGCATTTACGAGATTGTTTCTTACCAAGTAAAACGTGAGCCAATGTGCTTATTTTTAGGAAGCAAAGTGTGCAGGATATGACGACAGAAATACAACTATTGCCTGCAATTCTTTGGAGTGCTAGGAAAACTAACCATTTGTCGGCTATCTCTTTTCTTTAGTGGTAGTCATTTTTTTCTTTTTTGATGTGGGTAGGGGGTGGGTGGGGTGGGGGTTACATGAGGGGAGGAGTCTGGTGAGTTATCCAATCATCTCAGTAGAGATAAAGTGAACTGTTATATTGTGCTCACAAGTTTATTTTGGCGTCCTCGATTTTTTTTGCCGACAATGGGGCACATCATAGTTTCCATGCTTGAAACTTTATATCCTATAATACACTAATTATAATTTGTTTTATGCAGTGTATTTTTGTGCTATGCCTATGCCAGCTGCCAATCCTTTGCAGTTTTGTAACAGACGTTGAACTGGACTTACTGTTCTGATCTTCATGGTCGTTTTTCATTGAAGTACTACATGTCCATAATGTTATTTTGCCTAACTGGACTGATAGCAAATCACTTTCTTTACATTAGTTTATTTTCTTTGTGTCATGGTGGTTTGATCTTGTAATTCTGGCTTAACTGGGAAGAAAACTGGAAAGGCAATCATTCTTTGTTTAGTTGGTCGTGAAGTCTGCTTTAGTGGATTTTGTTTTTCAAGTCTTCGTGTTTGTTGAATGGACATTTGAAACCTCTAGTTGCTTTGGTGTAGTTGAATGCCAGAGAGTTGTAACATTTGTGGCAAACATCGATAAAAATTTGTAGTTCATCTTGAAACCAGATCCTAAATGTGAAACGAGAAGTGGGAAAAAAAATAGAGAAATTGGAGATCGTTCTGGTGGACACTCACGGGTGTGATGTAGTGTTCAATAAAGTGGGTAAATATTATGGGAGATTTTCTTCTTGTTTATCTAAGGCTTGATGGATAGATACTTGGTACATGTGCTAGGGGGGGGGGGGGGGGGGGGGGGGGTCGCAGCACCTGGTAGAATAGCCGAGGCGAGACTGAGTTGACTAGGACACAACTGTTATAGAAAAAAAGTTCTGTTGGCATACATAAAGGCACCTCAGAAAGAAATAATACATATACAACCGAGGAATGTACAATTACACCAATATTTCTTCCTTGGGGTTAAATACTTAAATTACTAGGGGCATGTAGCTTCTCCATTGCACCTCATCTATATCAACACAATTTAATCTGGTTTGAGCTTGAATATAATGTTACTCTGGATTCCCTATGGCTTATGCCTCCACTCTGTTGGATTCAAGAACGTTGGTTTTCACGTTTCTGCTTCCTCCATTCCCATGGCATTTCAGGATTTCTGGCTGCCCACAAGCCGATTCGTTTTGCCCGAGCTTCTTTCTCCCACTAAAACCATGGAGAAAAATACTTTAGAAAGATTGCCTTGGTCAGTCAATAGCGACATGAAATCTCAGTTACCTTTTCTAACTCTGGACGCTTGTCATACGCTGTATAGTGCCAAGCCAAGCCCTTCTTCAGCATCACTTCCTATAAGAGAGGTCAAGTCAGGACTAGAAGAGTCTTAACGGGAGAAGAAAGTTGTATCGGATTTCAGTACCTGTACAAATATGCCGTTGCAGTATATGTCTCCTACACAGCGGCCATAGCGATCCTCGTCAAAAATTAAGACCCTTAAACTCTTGCCCTGAACTACTTTAGTTAGTTCTTCCTTGGCCTCTTTACCGTATGGCATTGCGCTTTCTGGTGCATCTATTCCCCTGATTTCTTATTCATTCGTTATTTACCAGTTTGATATATACCAAAACTAATGAAAAGACTTTTCCAAGAAAGCGTCTTGATACCTTAATCTGATCCTATATTTTCGAGCAAGAACTTCCTCATTGTTCACTGGTATCACTCTGTAGACAAAAACTCAACTCAGAGAACTGAAAGTAATGAATGTATTAATTGAAAAACAGACCGAAGCTATGCTTATGCAACTGACCGGTATCCTGAATCTATGATTTGTTTGTGCAGTTCATCTGCTTTGGGATAATTCTTCTTACCCCTTGCTTTTGATCTTTGAACTGCCGCAACTTGCACATCTCTTGGGAGACACGATGACTCTCTAGGGTCTGTTGTACTTACATATACAGTTACTGTATCTCCATCTGCCACAGCCTTTGCATCCACCTACCACATAAACACTAGGAGCATTACACTTTATTTGAAGATTCAGAGGTTTAACGAGTTTTGAGATTGTAAAATTCTTACAGGGAGAGTATGCAATTCGAACTTGAGTCCGTGTGGATGTGATGGAGGAGCACCATCACTAGTCAATTCAACTAGGGAGTGAGGAAGAGGAAGACCATAGAAAGCCAATAACCCCTGAAATCAATATCAAATCTATGACAGTCTAGCTAGACATTATAACAAGTTGGAAATTTTATGAGATTATTAGTAGGTAGCGCCGAGTTACTACCTCAACATCTGCTTTCTGATGTCTTTTCAAGGTCTGAATGACAAGCCTTGAAGCTTCTTCAGGTGTTTTAGGGGGAGGCTTTGTTTCTCTCCATGCGTCTGAAAGTTTCTTATACCTTCATTTTTCACCAAGAATTTAAGTGTGATCAAAGCCAAGGACAACAATCACACAAATTATGCAAAATAGATACACGTAAATAAATTAACAACTAATATTGATAATTGGAGCTAGTACTACCAAATTGCTTAATGAGATTAAGTTTTACCAGTTAGCTTGAGCCTTCTTGGATGAGACAACATGCTTACTCAGTCCTTGAGGAACCTTGAGAAAACCCAACAAAGTTAATTTCTTTATACAGGATCCAACTAAAACTAAGCAAACCAGATCTTAAAATTGCTTGGAGAATCAATTCAGCAATTGGGAGAAGGAGAATTGACTTGACATTCTTCATAACAAAACAGAAAATTCAGGTCAAAGGTACAATAGAAGCAAAAAGTAAAATTACCTGTGAGGTGATTTCAAAGTTATAGAGATCGTGCGCTAGAGCGGAAACGCCGACAGTGGTATGTGTCACACCGTGATGGCCGAGGGAGTCAGAATCTGCTGAAGGTTTGCAGCAATGACCATACAAGAATCTTAGAGCGTTTCCCATTCTTGGGATCTAAATTATTCCTTTTTTTAAATAAAAAGATTCTGGGAAAGATATTTGAAGCAGAAGAAGATGCCAATATCAATATTATTAACAAGGGGGTGGGGATGGGGGTTTGGGTTTAGCTTTTAGGTTAGAAGAGATGGTAAGGCATCCTTCGTTGAGGAAAATTGAAGATCAAGTTTAGGGACCAATCAGGCAAACTTGGCAACGTAGTGAGTTGTGATTGGTTTAAGGATACGTAATATGTACACTTCAATCGATGAGCATCTATGTGATCTGGCCCCTGACAGCTACTGTGGGTCAACGCCTCAACGGTACTTTGCGTTCGCAACATTCCGTGTCCTACGCGTATATTGTACTATCTTTTTAAGTTTAATTCAATAAATATTGTTAGTGCTGAAAATATTTATACATCAACTCCCGTATAAGGTGGCTTCCGCGAGGTCTTATGATTAATAAATAATATAATCTCAATAACCGTCCACCTAATTTCTTAAACTAAAAATACTCGATAGATAGATGTATAATATATGTATAATTATCTAAAATTAATGTATAATTTATGTATACCGATTAGAAAAAGTAAACATTGAATCTGGTCGGCTTTTTGTACACCAATCCCTTAATAATAATCGGTTACATGATAAAAATGGTAACTAGACTAGTAAAACTATATAGATAGGTAAAAGAATTCTTCTATCATCATTGTATGTATGTTAATATTTTTTCTTTTCGATTTTGTTTCCAAAGAAAATAATTTTAAAAAAATATTACTGTTAGCTACACCTTTTACCTTACCCCCTAAAAGTAAAGCACTTTAAAATACTTCCTTGCCAACCATATTAAGCATCGAATTTAAGTTGAAGCCAAACAACCCCAAAAAATGAGTTTACTTCTACTAGACAACATAAAACGTATGTATAGGTCTTGTTCATTGCATTGGATCCACCGTCGGCATCATGCAGCGATAACGTTCCAAGGAATTTAAAAGCATCATATATTTAAACAACTTTACAATATCATTTTGCCCTCACAATCACCAATAAAACAGACAAAATGATGCGAAACCCAATTACAACACCTTTAAAGACGGCCCTGTTATGTTTGTCGAATCATCCTAAATACCGGACATGAGCGGTAAACATGCGGATCGGGTTGGATATGGTTCGGATAAAAAACGTGTAATAAAAATGAATAAATTATTTGGCCCGGTCCATAATTAATACGAATATAAAACGGGTTAATCGGCGGATAATATGGGTAACCATATTATCCATGACTTCTTGGCTCTTGCATATAATCAATTGGGAGAATTCTTAGTCTACATAACTTGAGGAACCCCTAATTTGAGGCGTTACAAATGTAAAAGTTAGACCCAATGGTTATCCATTGGTTACCCATTAGTTATCTATTTTCTAAATGGATAATATGGTTCTTATCCATATTTGACCCGTTTTTAAAAAGTTCAGTATACGGTCAGAACGGGTCTGCCCTTCTAGTGACTAATCGAGGTTGGATCATGATAGACCACGATTTGGCCCCATATTGTATCGAACATCAATATGAAGTTAGGTTGTTGAACCCTTAATTTGAGGGTTAGACATGGACGACGATCAATCAAGATCGAGATCGAGTGAGATCCAAAGGGGTTTACCTTGTCTAGTAACGGTAAGTGGAAATATCCGAGATCGAGTGAGGATCTCGCCGGGAATCTCGGCATGTATCTAGTCGAGGCCGAATAATTAACCAATCATGAGATTTCTTACTATATTTAGAATTGTACCATAAGTAGAACTCTTCTACTATATAAAAGGGGTTCTAACTATTTTGTAATCATGACATTAACAAAGCAATATATTACATTTTCTCTCTTAAGCTTTCAATACTCTATTGCTTAATCCATACCTTCAATAGCATACTCATTTGGTTCGAGGGCAACCTAGCTCGAGGGCCAAAGTCGCATGTCATTTTGGTTTGCTCAATTTTTATTTACAATCAATTTCTAACATCAATTTACATATTTCTCAGTTTGTGCCAAGTGAAATCACATATCCTTAAAACAACTTATAAATTTAATTGTTAATCTGATTTTAAGGGTAAACAAGTTCATTATCCAACCCATTTTTTAATCATTTTACCACCCCTAATTCCGGATAATATTTTATTTGGGCCTGGGGAGCCTGAACTATTGTCGTATTACAACTTATAGGAGACAAGCAATAATAGAAAGGAGTAATTTATGCAAAATACCCATTGAACTTAACCTAATTATCCTTCTTTATCCATTTGGAAACTAGTTACAATATATACCTAACAAATTAAATCTAATTACCCAACCCACCTACCCATTCCACTTTTCTTACTCATTTGGCTTAACATAGGGCTTGGTTTGAAATGAATTGGCTTGACTTGATTCGATTTAGTTTGGCTTGGCATGAGCTTGGTTTTAGTAGCTTAGTTGACTTTAGTTGGTTGGAAGGGTTGGGCATTAAAAAAATGGGTAGGGAAAACTTTATGGGTAGGGGCGGGTAAATAGTTTGTGATGGGTGGATATATACAAAAGATCCCAGTAGAAAGGGCAGCGTCGTTCAACAACGCAGGTGGCCTAAATAGTGGCGAAACCAAAAGATTCAATAAAAGTATTCAATTTTTGAATACTCTTTGTTAATGGGCTATGCAAGGGTATTCAAAGTCTATTTTTTATTAATAATAAGTAATATTCTATACACAATATAACTTTTCGGCGAAAGGATTCAGTTGACCAGCCTTGGCCATATATAACTTTGCCCCTGGGCCTCAAGCCAAACTTTGACGAGAGTCCTCAAGTTTTTCTTTGTTTGAAAAAATGTATATGTTTTTATTTGAAAAATATTTTTCAATTTTTTTGAGATGCGTAGTTTGTAGTAACAATTGGCATAATCGACTATTCCATTTAATTTTGTTACTGTTAACATTATTTTATAAGCAATATAGACATTTAAAAAAGAATCAAGTCTTTTTATCTAATTGAGTATATCGATTTAGGTGTCAATTGGTATAATAGTGGAATATCCTAGGATATCCTATGGGATTAGATATCCCATCAGATTAGTTGTCATACCTTCTATATGGAATCGATAATTCCACTATTTTAGTGTAAAACTTATCCTGAAATTAGCTAACACTTATAACCAAACATAAAATAAATTCAATCTTGGAATTACTATCCTTATCCCTTATACCAAACAAGAGTATTATCTTTTACTTGTATTATTTACTTTAACACGTATAATTTGGAAAATAAGTTTAACCATCAATAGCGAAGTGACTATTAGTTTTAAGGAACTTTCACCGTTAGAGAATTTTTTTTCTTCCAGATTTACATCACCTAATGATATCAAACTTTTACCTTTAAATAGAAAATCAAAAATATTTCATATGTTGCAAATTGTTCAAGTCTATTTTGAACTTCTCTTTTCGTGGTTTATTAAATAAGTAGTACTTTAAAAAAAACTAATTTAAGAACCTATGACTAATGAAAAATAGGGCTCCTAAATTTTTTTGGCCTAAAGTTTTTGGCTTTAGGGCTTTTTTATTTTTAGCCCGTGTCAGAAACTATTTATATTCGGTAGCTGAAAAAGTGTATAAAATTTGTATAGTTTTTGTGTATAACATACATAATGTGTGTGTGTGTATATATATATATATATATATATATATATTTCGCCTGTTATTTTAAAAAGAGATTTTTTCATTCCTATACACTATTTGAAATTTTATTACCCTTAATGTCCATATTTTAGCTAATTACATGGCATAAACAAGTTTGTTTACAAAATATATACAAACCACCTTAAAAGGCTCCCAAATTATTTGTGTCTTCAATAAAGGAATTTAGTTATACCATTTTCTTTTTTTTCCTTATTTTTCCGATATTATTTGTGGGGTTGTGCCGCTACCGTTATGCAGATTGATTCCCACATTTCAAGAAAAAACAATCATAATCTTCTTTTTAACCCCTCCTCTTTAATACTACTATGAAAGCCTATCACGTCATAAAAGAAAGAAAAGCCATCACACTGGTAGGACACAATTGCACAGAAAGCCTAGAATCGCGTCAAAAGCAACAAATTAATCCATCAACAAAAAAATTATGCATTTAGATATAAATACTGATAAATTATTCTCTAATAACATGCTCAAATCTTTTATTAAGTAAAAGTATATGTGTTTTATGTGCAAAATGCAACTCAACGTACCGATATTGGATTAGAATTTAGTTTTTGGCACCTTTGAGGTGCAGGAACCTTTACAAGTTCGTCACAGGCTCGAAAAATCATGTGAATTATTAAACCAGATTCATCATTTTTATTTCTATCCAATTATATATTATACAATTTATCTACACTTTTATACATTATTTTTATCTGACTATATACAACTACAATAACATACAACTTAAATTAAATTTTATATAAAATTCATACAATATATTTTTTATATATTTGTATCTGATTTATACATAGTAAAAATAAAATTCATATAACTAATTATATATTATACAATTTATCTACAACCTATCTATAATTTATCCACAACTTTCACACATTATTTCTACTCAATTAAATACAACTACAAAACATACAATTTAAATACAAAATTTATACAAAATTTATACAATATGTCTTTTGTATATTTTGTACCTGATTTATACATAGTAAAAATGAATTTCATACAACTAATTATATATTATACAACTTATCTACAACTTTCACACATTATTTCTATCAAGTTAAATATAGCTACAATAACATACAACTTCAATACAAATTTTATATAAAATTTATACAATATGTCTTTTGTATATTTTGTATTTGATTTATACATAGTAAAAAATAAATTTCATACAACTAATTATATATTACACAATTTATCTACACTTATCTACAACTTATCTATAATTTTCTTACATTATTTCTATAATTTTTCTATAATTTTCTTATAATTTCGTAAATATAGTGCATATCAGGTCTTCTTCTTCTTCTATTCGACTTTCAATCTGAAATTCAGCAAAAATCTAGTTTAATCTTCACCAAAACACCCTCAAAATTGAGATATAAACTCCAAATCATATTCCCAATTGTTTGCAACACCACCTAATCCAAACAAATAATGATTTTTGAAAACGCAAATTCGAATTCAAAGCTTTTTAATGGCTATCAATGGTGGAATTGCTGCTCTCTTTTCATTTGCTTTACATTACTTGAATTAGAGATTGAGAGACAGAGAGAGACGTAGAGAGAATTCCCAATTGTTTTGCAACAACACCCAATTCAAACAAGTAATATTTTTTGAAAACCCAAATTCGAATTCAAAGCTTCAAATCTTTATAATGGCTATCAATGGCGGAACATTGATCCTTTATCTTTGTTAGGGCTGTTCTTTGAAGCTTTGTTCTTCTTCATTGAAAATCGTTGAAGCTAGCTTTGCAAAAGTCGTTAATGGGGGTATGAACTTTGAAGAAGAGTACAAATTTTGACTGATTTTTGAAGAAAGTACTTGCAAAATGCGTTAATGGAGGGGTTAACAGTTTTTGTCTGATTTTAGAAGAGAAAATCGTGGGTGATTGAAGAGGAAATCGTGGGGTGTGGTTTGATACGTGGGTGAGGGAGTGAGATTTGGAGAGAAACGTGGAGGAGTGGGAATATACGGTAGAGTTAAATTAGGAGATTAATTAATACCATTAAATCTCTTAAAATGTACATAAATGATAATTAGGTATATAAAAGATAATTATATTAAAAGTTAAATAGGGAGAGTAATATAGAATCATATATGGTATAGAAATATAAAAATCTTTTTTAAAATGACTATGCAATATCGTTTTTCCCGTGCTTTACTTGGAAAAAGGCCCATTTTCTTCACGTAGCTGGGAAAAAAATGCTACTACATATTGTAAATAGTTTTAGTGCTACGTGTGTGAACGTTTTCCCGGGTGGTTACGTTGGCGCAAAAGAAATTACACAAACAGAGTCTATATAAACGGAGCTTCATCATTTTCTAAATTTAAGCTTAACTGAATTGACAACGATCAATTATTTCTTAAAAATCTGCAAATCCCTAAAATTTAGCCTAATCAAATTTACTACAACTCAAATACAATAATCTATCTCTTAAAATATGTTCTTTGATTTTCATTAAAAATAGGTAAAAAAATTCACCATATGTCTATATTCATTGAGTAATAATATACTATCTTTTTGCATTATTGCATGTAAACATATAATATATTGTATGCTATTTACATAGTGATATAGATATATTGCAATATGTTGTATAAAGTATATATTTAAATGTATTAATAAATAATAGAATATAATATATATTTTATATATATAAAATAATGATTAAATAACATATATAAATAAAACAATTTATTTTCTACCTAAAATATGCAATATACTTAAAGAAGTTATCTATTATACATAGTATAAATATATTATACAATATATACTATAAATATATACTATATAAGTCCTCTTAAATCCAGTATTCTTTATATTGTACATAAATAATAGAGCTCTTAAATATATTCTGTAAATACGTATATAATGCATTCATATATAGTATATGGATATTATGGTACTTAATATATAATCCTCGTAACTACAATTTTCTTTATATATATGTAAATTTTACTAAATATATAGAAATATTGCATCAATATTTGGTTTATCTTGGTATACTGTAAGCATAAAAAAATATTTACATATATTATACCAAATTCATACATAAATATTTTGATATTTTGCCTTTAATCCTTAACACCACATGATTCAACATTTGAAAATGTTGAACCACAAATTCTCAGAAAAATAAACAAAAACGTCAACTTATATGTTTAACAATTGATTGAATTTACTAGAAAATAAAAGGAGAAAAAAAGATGAAAAATAAGAACACCGTGCGTGTGAGACAAAAAATCAATATTTCTATATACGGTCGAAATCGGGAAGGCCGATTTCTACGTCTGGCACACCATAAGGCGGCGTATTCGCGCAATTCTCGGGATGTGGTCCGAATCCCGGCATCAGGCATTCCCACAATCCGACCTCGAGGCAGTACAAGTTGGGGATCGACGCAAGAAGCCAACACAGAGATCGAGGCAGGCAGTTTTGTGACAAAGTACAATACCGTACTTGAGCATTAAATAGCAGTATCAATCGTGAATCTTGGCAATAAATGCTGATGTACTATGTTTGAACCATCACTACTATAAAAGGGGGATCCTTGTCATTTTGTAAGAGGAAGATCAATACATTGAATATAAGGCACAAGAACATTCTCTACTTTATTATCAAACATCCTCTATTCTTCTTTATTAGCCCATTTACTTCCATTTATGTAACGACCCGGCCGGTCGTTCCGTAGAATTTGTATTATAATTACTGTTATTGACTTGTCATAGGTTGGTTATACTGATTTTGATGTGTTAGAGTTGGTAGGCTTGAAATCGGAATGGTTATAATGAGAAATTAGTCACTTAGTCCTTAAAAATAGCTTTATAGTTGGAAAAGTCAACTGAGAGTTGACTTATTGGTAAACGACCTCGGAATACGGATTTTATGGCTCGGATAGCTTCGTTAGGTGATTTGGGACTTAGGAGTGTATTCAGAATATTTTTGTGATGTCCGATGTAGAATTAGGCTTGAATTGGCAAAAGATAGTTTTTGGCGATTTCCTGTCGGCAGGGGAAAATAGGCTATCGGGGTCGGAATGGAATTTCGGAAGTTGGAATAGGTTTGTAATGTCATTTTGGATATGTGTGCAAAATTTCAGGTCAATCGGATGTGTTTTGGATAGTCTCGGCATTGTTGGTGGAATTTAGAAATTTGAAAGTTTATAGGCTTGAATTCGATGTGATTTTAGTGTTTTTGTGTTGTTTTTGGTGATTTGAAGGCTCGACTAAGTTTGTGTGATGTTATGGGATGTGTTGGTATGTTTTGGTTGAGGTCTCGAGGGTCTCGGGTGAGTTTCGGGTGGTTCAGACCATTTCTAGGCCATTTCTAGTTGTTGGTTTTTGGCTTCAGGGGTGTACAGTGCGATAGCATTGATCTGGATGCGTTAGCACAGAGAAAATTTGGAAAAATCTAGTTGTGCTATGCGATCGCATAAGGCTTCCGGCTATCGCACAGAGTAAAATTTCTGCTGCACTGTCCCGACTTTGGAAGCTTATAACTCACAATCTATAAGGAATTTGAAGATGATCCATAAATGAAAGTTGTACCTATTGATGTCTAGTTTTCAGAAATTTATGCCAATTGTAATTTGGACTTTTCACAAAAAGTTATGACCATTATACTAGAGGCTATCCGGAAGAGTTGGAGAAGGCTGTTGGAAAATTTGTTCTATGCGATCGCATAGAGGAGGCCGCGATCGCATAGAGTTAAACAAGGGCTGGTAAATTTTGTTCACTGCGAACGCACAACTGGAGCCGCGATCGCACAGTGTGTATACCTGGGCAATATAAAATTAAACTCTCTGCGACCATTAGACCTTTTAACACAATTTTTGAAAGGAAAAAGAGCTTGGAGGCGATTTTGGAGAGGGAAAATCAGTATTCATCCTAGAGGTAAGTATTTTGGACCTTAAAACTTGATTATAGGTGATTAAGGAACATCATCTCAGTGTTTAATTCATGAAAATCAGTAGAAAAGGGGAGTTAGGGCTTGAGATTATGAGACTTTTAAGGGTCGATTTGAGGGGTCAAACGAACTCCGATTTTCGCGTTCTTTATATGTACGGACTCATGAGATGACGAAGAACATTTTGGTATAAGAATTTCTGAGTTACGAGACGTGGGGACGGGGGTCGGGTTTTAGCAAATTTCAGGTTTTGAGCTAAAACTGATATTTTTCAATTGGAATTCATTCCTTAAGCATAATTTGATGATAAAAATCTGAACTTGGTAGATTTGGAGCGCTCGGAGGTTGATACGAGAGGCAAGAGTATTGCGGAAGAGTTTGCGGGCTAGTTTGAGGTAAGTAATGTCTTTAAATCCTGTCCTGAGGATATGAAACCTCGGACTCTGCACCCTTTCACGGGTTTTGGAATGCAAAGGTTGGAACTTTGAAAATATATTTCCTATTTAGGCAACTATAGAGTTGGGAAATCGATTTTTAAGCCTATGCTTAATAATATTGATATATTTTGATATGATTTGGGTTGTAAGCCATGTTTAGGGCCTAGTGCCGATTTTTTTACCCCTTGGGGGCTGGTTTTACTATATTCCTCACTGATATGTTATGATTTTCACTCAATCTTTCTTGATAAATTGTTTTGACACTCAGAGTATTTTGATACTATTTATTGAAAATGAAACACTATTTTTGGGTCGAGAACCCGGTATATTTATGGCCTGAAGGGCATGTTGAGAGTGTCTGAATAAGTGAGGCTGCGAGCCAATATTGTGAGGATGATATGATATGAGTGAGGCTGCGGGCCTATATTGTGTGTGATTTATGCCATGTTGTGGCTTATTATAGCGCTTGGGCTGTAGTAGCCCCTCCGGAGTTTGTACACACCCCCAGTAAGCGCAGGTACCTAATGAGTGATGTTGCCCGCGGGGCTAATACTGAGTGATTGTGAGGTTGCCTGATGGGCTATTATTGAGTGACTGTGAGGTTGCTTGATGGGCTAATATTGAGTGACAATGAGGTTGCATGATGGGCTAATAATGAGTGACTGTGAGGTTGCCTGATGGGCTGATACTGAGTGACTGTGAGGTTGCATGATGGGATAATATTGAGTGATTGTGAGGTTTCCTGATGGGCTGATACTGAGATTGTTATGAGAAATGATTTTAGCCCGAGGGGCAGATTTACGATGATTTTACTGAGTTTTGAACTATGATTCACTTCGTTTTCAAACTGATTTTTACTGAGAGTTTTACTGAGATCTATTGAAATTATACTTGTTTCAAAGGATTTATGGAAATTGGTTTTTGAACTTATGTATTTGATGAATACTTATGGTGACTTGGTGATTTACCGTTTTTGTGAATTGGTGTATCTGTGCTGTGTGTTTCTTATTTCTCAGACTGTGATTTATTTTCATTACTACTGATTTGGCGTACTCATCATTACTCCCTGCACCTTTGTGTGCAGATCCAGGTATTGATTCGGAGCAGTAGTCGTCCTAGTTCGTTATCCGCAGCTTATGGGATTTTGAGGTAGCTGTCCAGCGTCCGCAGCTTCTCCATTTCCCTTCCTTATTTAGTATTAATATATTATTCCTAGACTTTGTCTATGACAATAGCAGAGTTAGTTTATTTCGTAGATGCTCATGACATGTTGACTCCGGGTCTTGGGGACGATTGTAGACTGTTAACTTAATTGTTTTTTTGAAAGATTTCGAAATTTATATGCGTATTATGAATTGTTGAAAATAAATTAAGATATTTGAAAAGAAAAATGTGAAAATTTTGAGTGCTGGCTAGCCTAGTTCCACGATAGGCGCCATCACGGTCGGTTAGGATTTGAGGTCGTGACAATTTATTTCCCATTATTTCTTGTTCTTCATTTATAGATTAGGCTTTGATCTTAAATAGCATATCACGAGACCCTAAGGTCTGTTATATCTGCATCGGTCATCCGACCCATCCCCGAGCCTCGGTCCCATGGAGCCTCGAAGCCAACATCGAGCCTTCAAATCCAGGCACTCTGGTTTGCTATTTTTTCAGTTTGCTAACCGTTTTACTTCTATTTTTGTGCTCACGCACTTAGCTACAATCACTCAATAACTGGTATTAGGACTAATCGCGTATTTTTAGAACCACTCAACTAAATTTAATTGTACTTACCATTTTCACGGTAAACAGTTTGGCGCCCACCGTGGGGCTAAAAATAATAGTGATTGTTTTAGTACTGGTACATTGAAAAAACGCAAGTTATCTTTCACACTTTTTCTTGTACGAAGAGCCTTTGATTTCAAGACAAAATGTATAACTCAGTGAATGCACGCGAGAATAACGCCGCTGAAGACCGTGGAGAAAACAGCGCAGCCGCTTCAGGCGCTGGCGTACCATTACAAAACCCTGAGGGTGTCCCAAACCCGGTAGACATGGGCTCGCGCAACGCCCAACACATCGACGTCAGTTCCCACACCAACGATGACACGCACCTCGCGGGGGAACAAGAGGTCCGAAATACCCCGGTTCAGGAAGAAAGGCAGGTAAGCCTTCACGATATTTTCGCAATATTGCATGCACAACAATTGGCAATCGCTCAGTTACAAAGCCAGCAAAAGACTCCGAGCACTATAGCTCCGCAGGTGGTGCCTCAAGATGAGCAGATCCCGGAGCAATCGAATAACGAAGGGTCAGCAACCGATCCATCCATCATAAAAATGCTCGAGGATCTCACCAAGAGAATCGAGTAAGGGGAAAAGAGGATAGAAGCAAACGACAAAAAGGTGGAGACCTACAACACAACGGTCGACCAAATCCCGGGTGCACCCCCGATCCTAAAGGGCGTGGACTCAAAGAAGTTCGTGCAAAGGCCTTTCCCCTCAAGCGCGGTTCCAAAGCCCATCCCAAAGAAATTCAGAATGTCTGACCTAGCAAAGTACAACGGGACCTCATATCCCAATGAACACATCATCGCCTATACCTGTGCCGTGAGGGGAATGACTTGAGAGAGGACGAGATCGAATCCGTCTTGCTAAAAAAGTTCGGAGAAACATTGTCAAAGGGAGCCATGATGTGGTATCATAACCTCGCCCCCAATTCAATAGATTCGTTCGTCGTATTGGCAGATTCTTTCATAAAGGCACACGCTGGAGCCATTAAAGTCGCGACCAGTAAGTCGGACGTTTTCAAAATCGAGAAGAGAGAAAGAGAAATGCTGCGAGAGTTTGTATCTCGCTTCCAAATGGAACAGATGGATTTGTCACCGGTATCCTACAATTGGGAAGTACATGCCTTTACTCAGGGCCTGAACGAACGAAGTTCGATAGCTTCAAAGCAGCTGAAACAAAACCTGGTCGAGTATCCTGCCGTCACTTGGGCGGATGTTCATAACCGATACCAATCAAAAATCAGGGCCGAAGATGACCAATTGGGAGCCTCTCAGGTTCGGTGTACCCAGTCGGCTCCCGGCAAGAGAGCCAAAGCCGAGCAAATAAAGATACCAACCTTACGTTGAGGATCAGAGAGGCGCTCCCAGAAGAAACATGCCACGCAATGACCGCAGGGAAGATCGAGGCCATAACCCTAGGGGACTCACAAGTCAGGTCGGTTTCAACCGCCCCATAAGAACATCGGAGGCACCTCGGATCTCGGAGTACAATTTCAACGTCGATGTCTCAGAAATCGTGACCGCTGTGAGCAAGATTAGAGAAACCAGATGGCCCAGGCCTATATTATCGGATCCATCCCAAAGGAACCATAGCCTAATGTGAGAATTCCACGGCATGCACGGTCATAAAACTGAAGATTGTAGGTAACTCCGGGAAGAAGTAGCCCGACTGCTCAGTAAAGGGCACCTCAGAGAATTCCTCGGTGAACAGGCCAAAAATCGGCCTCGTGAGAAAGAGGAGAATGGAATGAGCGGAGCTGAAGAGCTGCAACATATTATCCACACGATCATGTGAAGGGTCGCCGCCCTAGTATATTATCAACAAAGACGTCTAGACCTCACCGCCGCTCAACGACGGCCCACCGGTAACATCTTTTCTTTTATAAATATATTTCATATTGACCAAGTGTTATGGGATAAGGTGAGTCGACCAGCATGGTCTGGATTAAGGATAGCAAGGCAGCTTGGATTGCCCGACCGAGTCAAAGCCTTCAACATGCTCGGACCTTGGTGTATGCGCAAAACCATAGCACGCCGTCGGGGCTGTTAAATGTCATCACTGCTAAGGTATTATAACCCCCTCATTTATTCTTATTTCTCACTAACTCAAACACATGCTTTCAAGAAAGAGGGGGTCAGAACGCCGCTCGACGACCTCAGGATTTAAAGCACGTGTTGCACTCTTTTCCTTTGCCTAGATTTTATCCCAAGAAGGTTTTGCCGGCAAGGTTTTTAACGAGGAAACACCCACACGCCACCCAAGGAATGATTGGGGCGAATATTCAAGGTTTTCCTCTAATCGTCCCAAAATATTAGAAGTCGGCGTCCCCGGAGACCGTCCCTCGAAAAGAGCAACACGATCCGAAAAGGATCTCGGTAAGGAAATAGTGTGACGGGCCAAACGGTCGAATGAGTCGTGTCCGCGTAAGAGAATTATATTATCAGCAACGGGAGCATGTATACCTAAACCAAACCTCCAAAAGAATATTTTCTGTTAAAACATTTTGTAAAATTCCAGAAACGGCTACTATTGTAATTTGGACTATCAAGACCCAAGGCCGTAAGATCCCAAGGGGATAACCCCGGATACACTCAAAACTGTAAGTCCTACGGGCATGGCCAAGACCCCAAGTGGGTACATCTAAAATAACAGGAACACGATCCCAACTTCAAAAGCCAAGGCTATATATTCGAACTTGTAAGACCCCTAAAAAGGCATACCCTCGAATATAGACGCCGAGGATGAGATACTCGAGATTAAGGGCTTCGGCCAGGCAAAGAAACTCCGGCCCAACAACAACAACAACGCGATTCGGGGACGCCCGACTATCGCCTTAAAATCAAATTATTCGAAATAATTTTCGGAAAAAACCGGTTAAAATTATGCTACCTTTAGTGTATGCAGGAGTTTCGAACATTTTCATGTCGGCTCACATAAAGGAGTTTCGAACATTTTCATGTCGGCCCGCAAGAAAGGTTTTTTCTTCGTTCATCATAACGATTCATAATCGAGGTCCTTTTGGGCCGTCGAAGAGTCAAGGGAACACGAGAAAACTTTGAACAAATCTTTAAGCAAAGAAGAATATAGTAATACTAAAGTTGCGTATGGGCCTTAAAGCCAACGCAAAAGGCCCTCAGGCCAGCCTAAAACCCAATGGGGTCGATAAGCTCGAGCCGAAAAATCCGATCGAGGACCAAAACCGAAATGGTTATCTGAAAAGTGCCCAAGGGCAAGAATATTGGGGCTTACGAGCCCTATTCTGAAAGCTTTCGGGCTGATTAAAGGGTATATTAACAAAGTGGATCATAGTCGGCAGGCTACCTTTGAACAGTCAAAACCATGGAATTGCCTATACGAACAAGCATTATCCATATCATTATATACATTCGCGGGCGATTCTACGAAAGGCCCCGACAAAAAAAAGCATAACCTACTCCCCTTCGGGGACTGCAACCCTATCGGCCATTTGCCTCCTCCGGTATGAGAAGTCCAGCTTCGTTTTCAGCCAGCCTGGCCAACTCGATCTCCTTAGAAAGGTCGAAGCCTCTATCATGGATTTCTTCGAGGGTTTCCCTTCGGGATCTATGGTGGGCGAAGATTCTTCTCAGGCGTTCGCAATCAGAAACCTCTCTCAGCTCAGCCCGGATATCAGTAGCATCTTTTAAATAAGCGGCCACCTTTTGGTTAGCCTTCACACGGACCCCTCGAATTTCGACCTGAGCATCAGCCACTTCGGCCTTTATTCGCAAAAGCTCAGTATCAAGCTATCCTATCTTGCTCGCCTGGATCGAATAGTCTTCCCGGACACTCCGAAGTTGTGCTTCGAGGGTAAAGACTTTGGCCAGGGCATTCCTCTTGGCCGCAATACAGACATCCTTCTGAGCCCTGAGCTCACTGCACTCCCGCTCGACCTGACCGAACCTGCACCAAAGATGTTCCAAGTATCGCACCTTTCTTTGAAGCTACAGTAATATGACGTTAACCCCTGAAAGCAATAAAGAAAGTACTAATATTATCGCTGCAAAAATCACCTGTTCTTCAAGGCGACCTTCATAATCACGAATGCGGCTCGCCTCATACTGGAGATAGGAAAACTCTCTTGCCTAGTTATTATTGAGAAATCGGAGGGACTTTGTCCGATCTGACGCCTTCTTCAGTTCACATCTGAACCTATCAAAAACCTGTGAAAATGATCAACGTCTAATTAGAGGGCAGGGGTGTCACGACCCAAATCCCAATTCAGGTCGCGATGGCGCCCAACAACAGGGTTAGGCAAGCCGATATAACTTTCACTAAGTGATACCCTTCCCACTCGATCAAACAAGTCCATGGTTACCCATTTATAATAACTAATATGATACTAGCCTTGAGTGAAGGTAAAGTCATAGTAGATACAAAGCCTAAATAAAACATACACATAGATATATATCCCAAAACCCCAAAAATATATACTGCGTGTGTGCCAGGAACTAGTGTCACGAGTGTCACGGGCAACTACTGAATATACAATGACTACAACATATATATATATACAGGATCTCAGTCTGAATGAAATAGAGAGAGAGCATAACAAAAGAAACTCCAGGGTGATGCTAGGAAGTCGCCAGGAAAGCAGCTCACCGTGAAGTATGACCACGCTATCAATATCTGGCACCGGCCTGAAAATCAGATGGACCAGCCTCCGGACCTGTACAGTCAAGTACAGAAAAGGAAAGAAAGTGCAGCATGAGTACATATATATAAATATGTACCCAGTGAGTATCCCGTCTAATCTCGAAGAAGTAGTGACGAGAGGTCGACTCGATACTCACTAAGGTCCAACAGTCGTAAAGTAAGCAGGATGTAAAGAAAACTGTAGGCAAGTAAAACAAATAATCAAGTACATCAATACCCGGCATCAAAGAACAATCTCAAATCAAACAAGTTTGATATCCATCGTGGCGTACGGCCCGATATCACCCTGGTAGTCTCAATCTCGCCGTGGCGTACGGCCCGATCCCACCCTGGTAGTCTCAATC
>ML250196.1:46739-70539 GCA_005239495.1 Nicotiana undulata | reverse complement strand
AAATTCTTAAAACGGACCATGATTTTGTAAAAGTACCCCCGGGATTTGAAAGAACTTAATTTTTCCATAAATTTGGGTGTTATGCGACGCACTATGCGATCACATAACGTGTATGCGGACCGCATAATGGTCGCATACACGGGCAGATCACTGCCCAACTGAAGGGGTGTTATGCGACGGACAATGCGATCACATAATGTGTATGCGGACCGCATAATGGTCGCATACACGGGCAGAATGTTTCCGAAATTTGGCTCACCTGAAGGCCATTCTGCGGTCCAATATGCGGACCGCATGTCAGGAATGCGATCGCATTCCTGACCGCATATTCGACACGGTCTGTTAATTTTCTAAATTCTTATCCCCGACCCCAGTTTCATTTAACCCCTTCCCCTTTTCATTTTAACAAGTTTTCTGAACAAAATAGAGAGAAGGAAAAGAGAGTTCTTGAGGGAGGAAGTGGTCCTTCCATCAAAGTGATTTTCAAAGTCTCTCAGGCCTGGTATTTCGAGTAATCTCATTCTTCCTCATTCTAGCAGGTAAGGGTTCCCAACCCCTTTCTTTTCTTTCCATTTAATTTTCTAATTTTAAACAAAGGGAGGGTTGACATGGATTGACTCTTGAAAATATTAACTAAGACCTTGCATGCATGTTTAATAATGGTGTTAATCTAGTGAGAGGGAGTGGGTTGGGATAAACTTTACAGAGATAGGGTTGGTAATCTAATGGGTTCACATAGTGTTTGGCAAAATGCTTGAGAGAGTCCGAATTGCATGCATGACTTCAAATTCTGAGTTGAATATGTTTAATTGTGAACTAGATTGACGGTACTAGTCGGTTCGGTGATTTGTGAGTAAAAGTTAAAAAGCGAAACTGGACTCCACGTATGTATGGCTAACTTTAATCTTTGTAAAATCACTTGTGGTGTTCGAGCATACGGTACATGTATTGTTATGAATATGTGCAAATGGCTGTCCGAATAATGTTGAAGTGAGAAGTGTACTACTTGTCTGTCTTTAGTTGATCACCACACTACCATGCTATGTAAAACAGTGCTAGAAGGATAATGAATCCAAGAGTATGAATGTATATGCTAAAGGCTATGTAAAGAAGCTGTATTCTCATCGCTGAAATTTTTTGTGATTGAACTGTGATTTGTCATCGTGGATATGAGATGTGATTGCTTGGGGGGATCGGGTTACGCGCCGCAACAGGGGAGATTAGGGTGATATGTGAGAAGTGATAAGGGTGTGATTGTGATTGTCAGGTGGAATCGGGTTTCACGCTGCAACAGTTGTCAGGTGGGATCGGGTTGCACGCCGCAACAGTTGTCAGGTGGGATCGGGTTGCGCGCCGCAACAGAAGAAATAAGGGTGAAATGTGAGAAGGGACAAGGGTGGAATTTAGATTGTGATTATGATGAAGTGAAAATTGTGGAACTTCCATTGTGTATTTTTCTATGTCTTGTGCGGTGATTTGTGTTACTCTCTGTCTGTCTCTTGCCTGTGCTTTATTTAGTTTACTTAGAGTAAAGTTTGTTCATACATACCAGTACAATTCAAAAGTACTGACGTCCCTTTGCCGGGGGCGCTACATTCTTGTGATGATTGTAGGTGGTTCTATAGCAGGTACTCCATCCCATCGATAATAGTGCCTCCTCTACGTCCTATCATCTGATTTGGTGAGCCCCTCTCCTCTCGGGGCCCCGTTTGGTTCATGCCACCTTTTCTTCCGGATTTACATTTTGGTATTTGTGTAAGGTATAGTCGAGGCCTTATTACCGGCACGTATTATATATAACTCCTTTGTACTGTTAGAGGCTCCGTAGACAGGAAGTGTGGGTTATGTATTTATGTATTTTGGGCAGTATGACTTGTAGACCACGTAAAGTAAACTGGGTGTTATGCATATTTTGTAAGTATTGTACTACATGTTTGGTAACGATAGAACTCTCTGGTTAAATTTCAAATTGTAAGAATGCGTCTTAATTACAGTTGAATAATGTACATCGGAAATCTCGGGTAATGCGTGGGAGGAAAAAAAAAATCCAGGTCCGCTTGACTGGGGCTACCCGGTCGAGTGCCGGTCGTGTCCCTTAGTTTTGGGGCGTGACACTAGGTGAGGTCTGAATATCAATCACATCACACATCACCACCATGGCTTGGTCACACGAAGTCTGATCTCTACCCGAATCGGCTAGGCTAACACCGTGGCATGTGCACTGCACACGGAGTCCAATATCTGCCCGATCGGCTAGGCCATCTCAATTGAAAGAGTGAGGAAGATAATCGTCATCATATCATAATCATATCACAATATCAAGTCATCCATGTGTACGACATGGAGTCCGATCCCAGCCAGATCAAATAGGCCTTCTCACCCATAGGACATTCTCCTGGTCCATTTATGGATATTTTAGATCACTTACATCATTTTTAACCTTTTTGATCCCCAACACATATCATTCTTTGATTCATCTTTCATATCACTAGAATCCTTTGATTCATATTTCACAATAATCCATTCTTTAATCCATATTCCATAACAACCCAATCCATCAATTCATGTTTCATATCAATTCAACCTCTTGATTCGTATTTCACATCATTACCATCTCTTTACTCATATTTCATATCATTACAACACTTTGATGCATGTTTCATACTATACCAATCTTTCATATTTACCACACCCATCATATACAAGGATCGCACACATAGTAAAAGAAGAAAATGATCACAACTCATATACTCAAGTAGCACAATGATATGGTAATAGCGTGGAGCAACATAGAAGCACGAATTCTTCAATTAGGCACATAGAGCACATAAATTCCATAGATAATCAACAAGAGAATCATACCCGGAAAGTGAACACAACGGGTTTATCTTATGAAGATTAGAGTTAGCCATACATACCTCGAGTTGGAATTTCTCCTTAATTTTTATCTCAAGTCACCGGACCTACTAGCGCCTTCAATCTAATTTACAATGTGACACATTTAAACCTAGGATTAGGAATCATGAATATGACTTGGACTCATTTGGGCATTTTATCAAACGCTATGTGTTCCTTTAGACTACTAGCCCCTTTTTAGTGAAAGACTACTCTAACCTACTTTCCTTTACTAGGTTATGGTAGATTATGTACATGCATGCAAGATTTTTAACTCTTACCTTCAAGAACTAGTCTATGTGTGTTCCATTATAACTAGAATCTGGGAGTTAAGGGAAAATGGGATGGAAACTTACCTCTTATGATGAAGAAGATGATGACTACTCGATTAATTCCAGGTCTGAGTAGAGATGGAGGATCAATTTGGTGACGGTGATGGTTTTATCTCACTAGAATCCACTCTCACTTCTCTCTATTCTATTCAGATAGTTGTTAAAATTAAGGGGATGGATTTTTTGTTAAGCTGGGGGTCGGGTTTTAAAATTAGAAATTAGAAGCCCCGATGTAGGCATGCGGTCAGGAATGCGATCGCATTCCTGTTATGCGGTCCGCAGACCTGTCTCATAAGTGGCCCTCAGCTGGGCCAAAAAGAGAAGCAGACTGCCCAGGTATACGGCAGCTATGCGGTCCGCATACCTGTTATGCGATCGTATAATGTGCCGCATAACTCCCTCCGCAAAAATATAGGTGCATGAATGCGACAACTATGTGGCCCGCATTTCATGAAATGTGATTGCATTATGGGCCGCACAGCTGTCCTCAAAATGGACAGCAACTGTCCAGGTATGCGAACACTATGCGGTCCGCATAAATGATTTGCGATCGCATAGTGGACCGCAGATCCGCGCAATTTTGAAATTTTTTATCTTTTAAGTCCTGGGGTATTTTCACTCCAAAGGGGTAGGGCTGCTTATCGGGCGGATTGGGCGGATAATAATCTTAACGGTTATCGGCTTTTAAATGTATTAATCTGCTAGCCACCCGATAAGATATCGGGCGGATTGGTATCAATTTAGCTCTTATCAGGCGGTTATCAGGCGGTTTATCGGCCTAATTCAATCTATATTGCGTGCATTATATTTGGGGAGTTTGATCCCAAAGTCGTACCAGTACTAGAGGACATAAGCTACGAGTCAATACACGGTGAGGGATTTATGAATATAATTTAAAGTTATGACTCAATCCGTTCTAAGATGGTTAGGGTCAAGATTGATCAAATAATAGATCAGAAATCAACTTGTCCAACGTCACCACATCTTCTCTTTATTTTTATTTTGGAAATAGAAATGCGAAAGACAACGTATTGTTCTTAAATTATTAGTTTAAGTTCTTCCACATTTACATAATTCATCATTTCAAATTTGATTTTATATGTTTAGACCAGTTTAGGTTACATTTTGACTCGTTGGATTACATTATTTGACAAATTTTGACTAATGTTTGATGGCATTTCGGATTCACCCTGTTAGATCAAGTTTATTTGTCATAACCCGAATTTGTTTAAACAAGGATGTGTTGCACGAGTTACTAAAAAGTGGATTAATTTTGCCAACTCTTTTTTCAAATATATATATATTCTTAACGGGTTAACAGATTATCCGTTAAGAAAATTAAATAATTCGCCCCCAAACCGATAAGCCGTTAATAAAAAAAATTCAATTTGTTCCCCGTCCGTTAAACCGTTAACCCGATACCAATAAGCCATTAAGCTTCGATTTCGGTTCGGTTTTGAACACCCCTACAAAGGGGTCCGTTTTAAGATTCTACAGTTATATCAACATGGGGACCTATCTGGGCATCGGCTTTTGTTAGAAATTTTACAGATCTTTAGATCATTGCACCGGAAGACCAAGAGAAAACCACTTTCACATGTCCGTATGGCACATTTGCATTCTCACGGATGCCGTTTGGTTTGTGTAATGCGCCAGCTACCTTTAAGTGGTGTATGATGGCAACATTTACGGATATGGTGGTGGACTTCCTCGAAGTGTTCATGGATGATGTTAGTGTTGTGGGAGACTCCTTTGAAGAATGATTGGATAATCTTGACATAGTGTTGGCCTGATGTGAAGAGACCAACCTAGTGCTCAATTGGGAAAAATGCCACTTTATGGTCAAGGAGGGCATTGTCCTCCTACAAAGGGGTCCGTTTTAAGATTCTACAGTTATATCAACATGGGGACCTATCCGGGCATCATTTTTTGTTAGAAATTTTACGGATCTTTACATCATTGCACCGGAAGACCAAGAGAAAACCACTTTCACATGTCCGTATGGCACATTTGCATTCTCACGGATGCCGTTTGGTTTGTGTAATGCACCAACTACCTTTAAGTGGTGTATGATGGCAACATTTACAGATATGGTGGTGGACTTCCTCGAAGTGTTCATGGATGATGTTAGTGTTGTGGGAGAATCCTTTGAAGAATGATTGGATAATCTTGACATAGTGTTGGCCTGATGTAAAGAGACCAACCTAGTGCTCAATTGGAAAAAATGCCACTTTATGGTCGAGGAGGGCATTGTCCTCGGCCATAAGATCTCAAAGAAAGGTGTGGAAGTGGACAAAGAGAAGATTGAAATGATTTCAAAACTCCATCCTCCTACTTACGTCAAGGGAGTTAGGAGCTTTCTTGGGTACGCGGGGTTCTACCGAAGGTTCATAAAGGATTTTTCAAAAGTGGTGAATCCCTTGTGCAAGTTTCTAGAAAAGGATGCAAAGTTTGTGTTCAATGAAGGCTACATGAAAGCTTTTGAGATTCTCAAGTATAAATTGAGTACCACTCCCATCATTACCGCATCCAACTGGAGCTTACCATTGATCGACTCTCACCCTCACTACTATATGAGTAGGAAGACAAGGGTCGGTGCAGCTTTTACCTGATAGGTCGGGATCGAATCCTCAGGGAGTTAATATTTGGAGTGAGTGTCTATATAATCTAGTGGTGTTTTGTGTTTCTAATTACACTTCTCATATTTTGGTTGTTTTAAAACTACGACTAATAATTATACTATTGTTGAATGCAAATTAACTAACTAATTTGTTTTGAAGTTGTTTTCATATATGGATTAAGGCACTAGGGTTATGACTTTTACCTAGGCGAGTAATCAACGGGTTTCAAGTTCCTAAGGCAAGGATGTTAATTAGGGATAATTCTATAACCAATGTACATTGCCCACTCTATACCTCTCGGTAGTTTGAGTGGCTTTGCCCTAATTACCTCTCTCGAAGTCAATTGGGTGTCAAATAAGCAAGCAATTGAGGTTCAAGTCGGGTATTACTCTTTTGAGATTTAACCCATTAATTAGGACTCAAGTAGGGTTTTACCATTTCTGTATTCAACCCAATTGATTGGGACTACCAATCTCTTGATTATGTCCTAATTCCTTGTTGGACAAATTTTTTAGACTCAAGTCCTCTTTCTCAAGAAGGACCCAAGTCAATTGAAGGTCAAATTATAGCAAGAAAACCCTAAATTAGCCCAAATAACAAACACCCATAAACATCCAAGCCCTAATTTTAGAAACCCATTAAATACCCATACTAGGGTTGAGCCACAACCCTAGATAATGGGTTTAGCTACTCATAATCAAAGATAAATTCAATGAAAGAGATGAAGTAAAACCCATATTAATGATTTATAACACAAACCACAATGATTCAATGTTAAAATCTCAAGAAAATTGCAAAGAGAAGTGAAGGAACACTATTCACGAGCTGCTACTATCGCTGATAAGATAAATGATAATAAAAAAATTTACAAAATAAGCTATTTATACTCAGCCGGAATTTTGGACAAAAATACCTCTGTGGGGTTACCGCGGACCGCGTAAAATCGATCGCGGTCCGCGGTGGACAGCTTTGGTCTTCACTTCTGGGTCTCTGAAAGTGCTTGACCGCGGACCGCGGCCGCGGTGCCTGTTTCCTTACAAATGAGGTCCTCTGAAGCTTGCCATCGCGGTCCGCGATGATGGGACCGCGGTCGCGGTGGCATTTGGCTTGAATCCCTGTCTCTGAACCTCACCACAGCGGTCCGCGGAGGATGGACCGCGACCGCGGTGGGCACTTGGCCTTTGAATTGATCTCTGAACTTTATCACCGCGGTCCGAGGAGGATGGACCGCGACCGCGGTGGTCATTTTAGGTAGGCATTTTGTTGTTGTTGGTACTTGTGTAGGATCCACTCCTTTTTTAGCAGAGTTCTGACTGTGTGTCATCATTTTTGGTTCAAACCTACAACAAGAACAACCCGTAAGCGTTTGGGGCTATTCCGTGTACAATTATAACCAAAACCTAAGCAAGAAAGGGCGAAAAATAAGGTAAAATCCTAGTTATCAACTCCCCCAAACTTAAGCTTTTGCTTGTCCTCAAGCAAACAAAATAATCCCCACCTCTTTTGAGTAATTCCAAGAAAATCCGGTTGTCCTAAGGTAACCTCATCTAGCATTAATTGGGACTAACAATTGCCCTCAATGCAAATAAATCATCAACAACATTTGACCCTTTTTAAAACTATGGATTCAAGTGCGATACAAGAGCTTAAAGAGTTGACACGACTCATCAATGAAACTCTTGCTACCACTTTGGTCATTGTGGAACCCAAACTCATACTCCTCAACTCTCCATAAGCACCTCACTTTAGAATATTAACGCTCAGAACGATAAAAATGGGAGTTCGCTTATCTCTCTCACAGAAAAAACTCAAGTCCGTCTCAAAGTACCATAAGATTTCCCCTTATATAAGTCACCACTAATATAAGTTTCATTCAACTCAAGATCATATAGGGCTTTTGTGGTCACATGATAAAGGCTTTTGGTCAAGGGTAGGAAGTATTTGGTCAGAGTGAGCTCTATCTTTCCTTAAGCACTTCATTTTTGTTTTCACATTTTCTTTACTCTTTGAGTCATTTTACCTCTTTCTGAAGAGTTGGAGAGACATACTGTCACACCTTTTTGTTCATTCAAATCACTTTCTCCTTCCTAGGAATTCCACACCTTTGATCACATTTCTTTCATTTATTCCCTTTATTTCTTCTACTTGGTCATTCTTTTTGGCTTTTTTTTTAATGTTTCTTTTCTTTCTTTTTCATTGCCTTTCCTTTTCTTTCTTTTGCCTTATTTTTCACTTTATTACATCCCTCATCTCTCCCCCAAACTTATGCTTTTTGCCTAGTGCTAAGGAAAGATCGGGTGCCAAGAGAGGGTCAAAATGGGTAAAGGCTTGTAGCATGGTTTTTGAACGAAAGGGTCTAAGGCTCAAAAGGGTTGACTAGGGAAATTGTCTTTGGTAGGTCATGGAAATGTTCAATTCATTATTCGGATAAAGGAGAGCCTATAATCACTTCTCAAGTCGAGTTCCACTTAGGATTTCGCCCAGACAAACATTCAGGGCAAGTTCTAGCTAATGGCACAGGACTTGGACTTTCAATTCAAACTCTCACCATTCAAGCTATGGGATTGCTAAAGAAACAGAGTCGGGGTCCCACAATGACCTTAGTCATGCTTTGAGCAACGCAATGGTCCTGAAAAACCACTTGATGATTATCGGCCAACACAAGAGTCTCAAGATCACAACTTTCACCATCCTAAACACAACGATTTGTTTTTTACTATGGGATCAAAGGCAAATGTGTTAGGCCCAAGTGAAGCTTTTCTTGAAGCACCTTTATACATTACTATTAAAAAGAAACAAAAAGAAAAACATACTCAAACCCTTAAGAAAGTCGTCACACCATCCATCCTCGAGAAGAGCCACCCGGTTCACACAAATTCCACCTTTGGAAAGAACTGTGGCGTTAAGAAAACCAAAGTCTTATTGCATGCAAAAGATTCAAAACAAGAAGCTATGAAAGAAAGATAAGAAGCTATAAAACGGAAAAATGCGGAAAGTAAAAATGCGTAAGATAGAATGAATATGTACATGAGGGAATTTAGTCGAATATACATAAGGGGATGAATATATACAATGAAAAGTAACTTTATACATACCAAAAGTGAAAGATAATAAAAGTACTAAAATAGTAAAGTTATTTACATACCAACAATGAAAATAAAGCATAATAAAAAGAAAAATGGTCTGAATTATACAATCACCATCATCAAATCAAAAATCACTACAGGGCCACTCCCCCAACTAAAAATTAGCATTGTCCTCAATGCTATATAGCAAAAATATCTCAAAAATGGGAGAGAGATAGTAAAGAAAACTCCATATTGGCCCTCAGCTTGTGCGGGGTCCTGTGCCTGTGCTGAGTCTGTCTGTGCCTCTGGTGGTAGCTGGGACTGTCCCTCTGTGCTCTGTGCCTCCTGAACCTGGGACTGGGCCTGCTCCGTAACCTGAGCCTGCACTGGTGGGTCTACCAAAACTAGCTGAATGCCCTCTATACGGGGAACTAGTCTCCTCCGCTTTGCTGGCCTCTCGGGCTCTGGCTCCTGCTCTGGCTGGGTAGATGGATCCTGGAGCAACAAGTCCAACGGAAGGTGATTCTCCTTCATCTTGTCCACCTCCTTCCTCAACTCCTTTACCGACTCCTTTGAGGCCCGGGTCTTCTTGAGCCTCTTAGTCTCCTTTGTAAGATCCTTTAAAGCTTGCCCGTGTTCACCAACAGCTGTCAAAATTAGCTTCTGGTTCTCAAGGATTTTCTTCTGGTTGGCCATAAGTTCCTTGAGGGAGTCCTCAACGGATTGTGGTATCTGTGGTGAGGGAGGAGTAGCCTGGGCTGACACAGACGTAGACAACACAAACAACTTAGAGGTAGCTGCCTGCATCCAGTTGTTTATACTGGCAAGTGATTGGCTGAGTCTGTGGACAGTTAGAGGATATGCCCGGGATGAAGGAATGGATGGGTCGTTAGAAGTGGAAGGACCTGGAGCACTCTCTAGGATGGATGGCTCAGGCTGAGAAGACTCCATTACAACCACTAGCTCTTCAGATTGGCCAGTGGATGCAATGGACTTACCCTTAAACTTTTTGCTCTTCGGGATGTCATCACTTTGCAAATCATACCAAGAGAAAGGGGCTTTTTCCTCACCTTCACATCAAAACCTCTCTTTTCCACTTGTTGATCCTCAAAATACATAGTCAGGAAGTTGGGAAAAGGGTAGGATCGATCACCTTCATTTACCACCCTGTTGATGAAGGTGAACATAATATTCCCGACATTAATCGGGAACCCTGCCATAATAGCGGCAATCAATACAGCCCGTCGGAGAGGGATGGTGTTTTCATGGAAGGAGGGGTCAAGCCCGTTGCACACGAACGTCTCCCAGCCCTTAGCCTCGAAATTCAACGTTCTTCTAAAAATAGTCCTCCCTGCCTGCAACCAGTTAGGGGTCTCACCAGGAATGGCTAAGTGTTCAGCTATCCAATGACGGGCCTCATCACCCGCCTCCAACTTTTCCCGGTATTGTGTGTCATCCACCTCATCCATCTCTAGATAAGCATTCAAAGCAGTCCCATCAAACGGTATCGTGAGATTCCTCACCATGGTAGCTTTGGAGTCCTTCAAAAAGGACAAATTTGTGTAAAACTCCTTTACCAGGTGTTCATTTGCATCCGGCAGGTAAGAACAAAAGTAATCCCAGCCTCTCCTCTCCGTAAATTGCCTCTTCACATTTGGATTGTGAGACAACAAATCTTTGATCGTGAACTTGCGCTCCACTATGAGTGTTCTCTTGGGCCACCAATCCTGAAATTGATGAAAAGCTTCTTCACTCACAAATCTGTCTTGCCACACCACTGGGTTCCTTGTCCTCTCCACTCCCCCAAAGTGGGGCTCACCCCTTGCTTGGGGTGCATCTACCACTGCTTCATCTCCGAAATTGTCACCCGACAGTGAAACTGTGGGTGAAGTGGAGTCTGTGTGGACACTCCCTGCTGTTGAGCCGTCAGACGACTCAAAGTTGGCTGGTGCTGGGGCAGGGGAGACAGAGATGGCTCATTGGTCAGCCGGAACCTCTTCGGAAAGTCTGGGTAATTCTCAGGTATAGAGTCTGAAGATTCTCCCTCGGAGGGTATGTATTCACTTCCCGATTGGGAAGCAGCTCTGTCCATAGCTCTGATAGTCTTTCTTGTCTCTTTCATGGCCTGCCGGACTTTGGGGGCCAGTTTGATTGTGCCTTGGCCTTTCCCCCGGGATGACTCACCCCTGCCACCAGGTTTACGGCCACCACCACGTGATTGAACCATTCTCTGCAAGTTCAAAACATTTAACATTGTTAATGCCCAAAGAGTGGATAACATACACAATGAAAGACACACAGATGATTTGCAGAACAGGGATCGCGGACCGCATAAAAGCGACTGCGATCCGCGGTGGAAGGCTTATGAGCAATTTACCTTTCTGAATCTATGCACCGTGGACCGCAAAATATCAACCACGGCCGCGGTGAGGTGGGATTCAGAGAAAATATTGTCTGAAGTGGAAGCACCGCGGACCGCGAGAAAGTGACCACGGACTGCAAGAAAGTGACCGCGGACCACGGTCATCGATGGAAGATTACATAACTTAACCAGCGCGGTCCGTGAAGAAGGGACCGCGGACAAACCAACAGTTAGGGTTTCAAATTTTTACACATTTTCACGTTCAACTACTCATTTAGTTAAAACCCTACGTGTTCAATTAGTGAAACTAGATGCAAAAGGTCTAAACTGAGCAAAATGAATTAACCCTAACTTGATTAAAGGCCTAGAAAAGAAAAATGATGAAAAATAGAAGAAAATCTACCAACTAGTCAAGAAAATAAACAAATTAAGAAGTTAATAGATCATAATTACAGTTACTAGATGATTGGATGAAGATTAGATGAATGAAATGCAACTGAAAATGAAGAGGCTTGAGACACATTGAAATTTATGCTCTGGAGAGTTAGAGTGCGTAAAGTGTAAAATGAAACCCTAAGGGTCTATTTATATAGGGGGCTGGGGTCCACTTTACTTACCCACCGCGGACCGCGAAAAATCGATCGCGGTCCACGGTCATGTGATGTTCTAGAGTTGTAGGCAAACAGTCACCACAGACCACAAAGAATCGATCGCGGTCCGCGAAGACAACTTCAGAGAGACAGTTTCTGTTGCTAGGGCTCCGCGGACCGCGAAAAAGGGACCGTGGCCGCGGAGCAATCTTCAAAGAGCTTGTTTGTTAAGGAGAGGGCTCTACGGACTGCAAAAAAGGGACCGCAGCCGCGGAGCCAACTTCAGAGAGCATCTTTTTCCCACACTTAGCTTACTTCCTGTGTCAAAATAATCCTACAACATCCAAAAACCAGTTAGTGCAAAAATGAGTCCTATACTACCAAGAAAATCAAAGAAAAGCAGAAGTAAAGACACATGGGTTGCCTCCCAAGAAGCGCCTGATTTAACGTCGCGGCACGATGCATGTTACCAAGTTCATGTAAGATGAAGGAGTGCCACCACATGGTTGTCATCAATCTTGACAAGGTAGTGCTTGACCCTATGCCCATTTACTCTGAAAATCTCTCCACTTTTATTTTTGAGATCAAGAGCACCAAATGGAGTCACAAACACTACTTCAAAAGGCCCGCTGCATTTTGACTTGAGCTTTCCCGGAAATAGCCTTAACCGAGAATTGAACAATAGAACCAAGTCACTAACTTTGAACTCCTTTCCTCGAGCATACTTGTCATAAAGGTACTTCATTTTGTCCTTGTACAAGGACGACCTAGAGTAAGCATGGAATCTGAAATTCGTCGAGTTCATTAAGTTGCTCCACACGAAGGTTGGCTGCCACATCCCATTCAAGGTTCAACTTTTTCAAGGCCCACATAGACTTGTGCTCTAACTCCACCGGAAGGTAGAAATCTTTTCCAAACACCAACCGGTACGCAGACATACCGATTGGGGTCTTGTAAGCGGTCCTGTAATCCCATAGAGCGTCATACAACTTCTTTGCCCAATCAGTCCTATTAGCATTGACCGCCTTTGACAATATACTCTTTATTTCCCTGTTGGAGACTTCCACTTGGCCACTCGCCTGAGGATGGTAGGGGGTGGTGACTTTGTGATTGACACCATACTTGGCAAGCAAGGTGTCAAAGGCTTTGTTGCAGAAATGCGGCCCCCCATCACTAATGATAGCATGAGGCGTGCCAAACCTTGTAAAGATGTTCTTCTTGAGGAAAGCAATAACACTCCGGGCCTCATTGTTGGGTAAAGCTATGACTTCAACCCATTTAGAAACATAATCCACCGCCACTAGAATGTACGTGTTCCCACAAGAGCTCACAAATGGGCCCATGAAATCGATACCCCACACATAAGAAATATCCACTTCTAGTTAGAATTGAGAGGCATCTCATCTTTCTTTGAAATTCCCCCGGCCCTTTGACACTCATCACATCTTTTGACTAAGTCACCGGCATCTTTGTTCAATGTGGGCCAAAAGAAACCACATCTCAGCACCTTCGAAGCAGTACGTGCCCCTCCATGATGACCACCATACGGTGAGGAGTGGCAAGACTCAAGAATCGACCTTTGCTCTTCTTCCGGGACATATCTCCGGATGACCCCATCAGTGCATATCTTGAATAAATATGGCTCATCCCAATAGAAGTCCATGCTATCCCTCCTAAGATTTTTCCTTTGGTTAGAAGAGAGCTCACAAGGAACAACACCGGTGACAAGATAGTTGACATTATCGGAAAACCATGACATTTCTTGCATTGACACCGAAAGAAGTTTCTCATCAGGGAAACTGTCATTGATTTCAAGTCCATCACAAGGTTGACCTTGCTCCTCCAATCGAGAAAGATGGTCGACCACTTGGTTTTCACTTCCTTTTCTATCCACAATCTCCAAGTCAAACTCTTGAAGCAACAATACCCAACGCATGAGTCTCGCTTTGGAATCCTTTTTGGTCATGAGATACCAGAGTGCTGCATAGTCAGTGTGAACTATGACCTTGGCACCCATCAAGTAAGGACGAAATTTCTCCATAGCAAAGACAATTGCTAAAAGCTCCTTCTCCGTGACAATGTAATTCATTTGGGTCGAGTTCATCATTTTGCTAGCATAATAGATAGGGTGAAAAATCTTGTTCACCCTCTGGCCCAACACGACACCCACAACTACATTACTCGAGTCACACATAAGCTCAAAGAGTGAGCTCCAATCTGGCACTGTGATGATAGGAGTTGTAGTGAGTTTGTGTTTCAAAAGTTCAAAGGCATGCATGCAATGCTAATCGAAATGAAATTTAGCATCCTTCTCAAGAAACTTGCACAACGGATTGACCACCTTAGAGAAGTCCTTAATGAAACGCCGATAGAATCCAGCGTGGCCAAGAAAGCTTCGGACTCCTCTAACCAAAGTTGGTGGTGTCAACTTTGAGATCACCTCAATTTTTGCTTTATCAACCTCAATACCATTCCTTGAAATCTTATGGCCTAATACGATTCCCTCTTCCACCATAAAGTGACAATTTTCCCAATTCAACACCAAGTTCGTCACTTCACATCGAGCAAGGAACCTATCAAGATTACTCAAGAATTCATCAAAGGAATCCCCTAAGACACTAAAGGAGTCCATAAAAACTTCAAGGAATTCCTCCACCATGTCTGTAAATATTGCCATCATACACCTTTGGAAAGTGGTCGGTGCATTACAAAGTCCGAAGGGCATACGGGCAAAGGCAAAAGTGCCATATGGACAAGTAAAAGTAGTCTTCTCTTGATCCTCCAGGGCGGTCAAAATTTGATTATATCCAGAATACCCGTCGAGAAAACAATAGAAAGCCCGGCGCGCAAGCTTATACAACATTTGATCCAAGAATGGCAAGGGAAAATGGTATTTGCGGGTCACCTCGTTGAGCTTGCGGTAGTCCATGCACACCCGCCATCCGGTGACCGTTCTTGTGGGAATGAGCTCATTTTTGTCATTTTGGATCACCGTCATTCCACCCTTTTTCGGAACGCATTGGAGCGGAGAAGTCCAAGCGCTATCCGAAATTGGATAGACAACTACCGCATCGAGCCATTTTATGATCTCCTTCTTCACCACCTCTTGCATTGTCTTGTTGAGTATCCTTTGATGTTCCACAGAGGTCTTTGCGCCATCCTCCAATATGATTTTGTGCATGCAAAAAGCGGGGCTAATACCCCGAATATCCGCAAGAGTCCATCCTATTGCTTTCTTCCTCCTCCTTAGCACATTTAAAGTTGAGTCTACCTGCAATTGGGTTAGGAAAGAGGAAAGAATAACAGGTAAAGAGCGAGGTGGACCAAGATATTGATACCTGAGGTGGGAAGGTAGTGGCTTCAACTCCAGATTCGGAGGCTCTTCAATGGAAGGTTTGTTGGTAGAGTCTTCCGGTTCTCCAGGTCCAATGATAACTTTCTGGGACCATAAGAATAAGACCCCATGCCTTGAAGGGCATGGGTACTTTCAAGAACACCATCCACCACGGAGTCCTCATGATTCAATAAGGCCAACTCCACTGGATCATAGCACTTGCACCATCAATAATAACCTCAATCACGAGGTTCATAAAAGAACAAACTTCTGTACTATTGGGGTGCTTCATTGATTTACATACATGAAAGACCACCTTCTCGTTGCCCACTCTGAAAGTGAGCTCCCCAGCTTCTACATCAACCAAGGCCTTCCCCGTGGCAAGGAAGGTCCTTCCCAAAATAATGGGGACCTCATAATCAACTTCACAGTCTAGAATGACAAAATCTGCGGGCAATATAAATTTGTCCACCCGCACTAGAACATCATCAATAATCCCTAGGGTCCTCTTCATCGATCTATCCGCCATTTGCAAACGCATAAAGGTCGCCCTAGGTTGCCCGATTCCCAAATTTTTAAAAACTGAGTGTGGCATCAGGTTAATACTTGCCCCAAGATCACACAAGGCTTTGGCAAAGTCCGCACTCCCGATCGTGCAAGGAATGGTAAAAGCTTCGGATCCTCAAGTTTTGGTGCCATGGAGTGAACTATAACACTCACTTGGTGAGTCATCTTGACGGTTTCACACTCCATGGACCGCTTTTTAGTGACTAAGTCCTTCATGAACTTAGCGTATCCGGGCATTTGTTCCAAGGCCTTAACCAACGGGACATTGATGGAGAGACCCTTCATCATATCAATAAACTTCTTGAATTGAGTCTCTTCCTTTTGTTTGGCCAACCTTTGAGGGTAGGGAGGAGGTGTCCTAGGCAATGGTGCCTTGGCTTTTGGGACCACCGGTTCCGTCATATCAATCACTGGTTCCCTAGACGGGTTCACGTACCTTTCCAAGTCCTCCCCATTGTCATGTATATCAATTCTTACCTAACTTGTAGTTGGCTCATCCACCACTTGTTCCACTTCAACCGGTGACTCTTCTTGGGGCATATCATCATCATCAACAATAATCTTCTTTTGCCTAGAAGTACTTTCTTCACCACCTTTTCCGCTTCGCGTGGTCACCGGCATGGCGTGACCGGTATTGTTATTGTTCCCACCCTTGGGGTTCACCACCGTATCACTCGGTAGTGCATCATTTGGGCTTGTGTTTAAGGCATGAGAAATTTGGCTCATTCGTACTTCAAGGTTACTAATGGAGGTATTGTGAGAGGCCAACTGAGCATCGGAGTCTGCATTTCTCTCCATCATCTGCTTGAACATATTTTCAATTCTACCCATATCCGTGGTCGATGAATTTTGCCTTGAGATTGGTACGAAGGTGGGTTGCTTTGTTGTTGTTACATCGGGGGCTTTTGAAAGACCGATCCCCGGTTACCATTGCCTCCCCAGTTGTTATTGTTGTTGCCTCCATTCCAATTGTCATCATTATTGTTCCCCCATTGTCGATCATTGTTGTTCCCCCAATTCCGAGCATTGTTGTTGTTATTACAATTTCTTGGTCTTTGATTCCCCCAACTTTTATTGTTACCTTGGTTTCTCCAATTTTGATTGTTGTTTTGACTATTGGCTTGACTTTGGTAGTTGTTTGCATACATCACATCTTCTTCTTGGTTATCATACTCTTCTTCTTGGCCATACCCACTAGGCCCTTGGTCACCTTGATCATTATGGTTTTGCTTAGAATTCCCCTGAGGTCTCCTTTGATTTCCTAATACGTTCACTCCCTCCATGGCATGTACTTTCTTTGGCTCTTGCAATTTTTGGAGTTGGGCTTTGGCAAGTTGGTTCATAGTAGTAGCGAGCTCGGCAATTGCTTGCCCTTGCTCTTGGAGCTCTTTATGGAGACTATTCACACCGGACTCACCCTGAGGTACATTAGCTCTACTTTGCCAAGCCGATGATGTATCGTCCATCTCATCTAGAATCTCACATGCCTTGGGGTAAGACAACTTCATAAAGTTTCCACCGGCTAACTTATTAACCACACATTGATTCACGGTGTTAATCCTTCGATAGAAAGTCTGTTGGATCATGGCTTCAGTCATGTCGTTGTTTGGACATTCATTAACCATGGTCCTAAATCTCTCCCATATCTCATGTAATGGATCACTGGGTTCTTGTTTAAAGGCCAAGATTTCATCACGAAGCGCCGCCATATGACTCGGGGAAAAGAATTTGGCAATGAATTTGTCCGCGAGCTCATCCCAAGTTGATATTGAATGGTTAGGAAGCCGCTCGAGCCAGTCAAGTTCTTTCCCCTGAAGAGAAAAAGGGAATAACCGGAGTCGTAATGCATCCTCCGAGAAATTTGTCTATTTAATTCCCCAGCAGGTATCCACGAAGCCCTTGAGATGTTTATAAGCATTCTGGTGTGCGGCACCGGTGAAATACCCTCGTTGCTCTAGGAGGGTTAGCATCACATTTGTAATATGGAAATTTCCCGCCCGAATCCTCAGTGGGACAATGACACTAGCATACCCCTTGTTTAGAAGAACCCGAGGGGCAGCTCTAGCAGCTGGAGGTGGAGGAGGATCCTGAATGTCCTCATTAATATTGGCCGGTCGGCCTCGCCTAGGAGGAGATACTTGGTTTATTTCCTCTTCTTGGTTTTCATATACCTCCTCCATGATGTTTCCCAATGGATCCGCCATAAGAACTGAAATGATTCACACACTCGTTAATAGAAAAAGGAAAGAAAAACACTTAACACTACTATTCACGTAGATAATCAACACCGTATAACTCCCCGACAACGGCGCCAAAAAGTGATCGGCTCTCACCCTCACTACTATATGAGTAGAAAGACAAGGGTCGGTACAGCTTTTACCCGATAGGTCGGGATCGAATCCTTAGGGAGTTAATATTTGGAGTGAGTGTCTATATGATCTAGTGGTGTTTTGTGTTTCTAATTACACTTCTCATATTTTGGTTGTTTTCAAACTACGACTAATAATTATATTATTGTTGAATACAAATTAACTAACTAATTTGTTTTGAAGTTATTTTCTTATATGGATAATGGCATTAGGGTTATGACTTTTACCTAGGCGAGTACTCAACGGGTTTCAAGTTCCTAAGGCAAGGATGTTAATTAGGGATAATGCTATAACCAATGCACGAAATTTCCCACTCTATACCTCTCGGTAGTTTGAGTGGCTTTGCCCTAATTACCTCTCTCGAAGTCAATTGGGTGTCAAATAATCAAGCAATTGAGGTTCAAGTAGGGTATTACTCTTTCGAGATTTAACCCATTAATTAGGACTCAAGTATGATTTTACCATTTCTGGATTCAACCCAATTGATTGGGACTACCAATCTCTTGATTATGTCCTAATTACTTGTTGGACCAATTTTCTAGACTCAAGTCCTCTTTCTCAAGAAGGACCCAAGTCAATTGAAGGTCAATTAGTGTTTGCAACCACTAATTATAGAAAGAACACCCTAAATTAGCCCAAATAACAAACACCCATAAACATCCAAGCCCTAATTTTAGAAACCCATTAAATACCTACACTAGGGTTGAGCCACAACCCTAGCTAATGGGTTTAGCTACTCATAATCAAAGATAAATTCAATGAAAGAGATGAAGTAAAACCCATATTAATGATTTATAACACAAACCACAATGAGTCAATGTTAAAATCTCAAGAAAATTGCAAAGAGAAGTGAAGAAACACTATTCACGAGCTACTACTATCGCTGATAAGATAGATGATAATAAAAAAATTTACAAAATAAGCTATTTATACTCAGACGGAATTCTGGACAAAAATACCCCTGCGAGATTACCGCGGACCGCGTAAAATCGACCGCGGTTCGCGGTGGACAGCTTTGGTCTTCATTTCTGGGTCTCTTAAAGTGCTTGACCGCCGTAAATGGACCGCGGACGCGGTGCCTGTTGCCTTACAAATGAGGTCCTCTGAAGCTTGCCATCGCGGTCCGCGAAGATGGGACTGCGGCCGCGGTGGCATTTGGCTTGAGACCCTGTCTCTGAACCTCACCACCGCGGTCCGCGGAGGATGGACCGCGACCGCGGTGGGCACTTAGCCTTTGAATTGATCTCTGAACTTTATCACCGCGGTCCACGGAGGATGGACCGCGACCGCGGTGGTCACTTTAGGTAGGCCTTTTGTTGTTCTTGGTACTTGTGCAGGATCCACTCCTTTTTAGCAGAGTTCTGACTGTGTGTCATTATTTTTGGTTCAAACCTGAAACAAGCACAACCCGTAAGCTTTTGGGGCTATTCCGTGTACAATTATAACCAAAATTTAAGCAAGAAAGGGCGGAAAACAAGGTAAAAATCCTAATTATTAACCATTTAAGCTCATGTGTGATGCTAGTGACGTTGCGGTAGGAGAGGTTTTGTGGCAAAGGATCAACAAGATATTTCCTCCGGTTTATTTTGCAAGAAAAATGATGAATGACGCCCAAGTCAATTATATGGTGACCAAGAAAGAGTTATTAGCCCATTATCTTCGCCATGGAAAAGTTTAGGCCATATCTCATGGGTGCCAAAGTGATTATGCCCACCGTTCACGTGACTCTCCGTTACTTGATGACCAAAAAGGACTCTAAGGCTAGGTTGATGAGATGGGTTCTTCTGCTTCAAGAGTTTAACCTAGAAATCATTGATCGAAAAGGGTGTGAGAATTAAGTGCCGGACCACTTCTCACGCTTAGAAGATGAGGGGAGTCCCCATGGTGGCCTCAAAATTAATGATTCATTTCCGGATGAAAAACTCCTCTCCGTGTCTTTGAATGTTATGACTTGGTTCACTGATGTGGCTAACTTTCTTGTGACCGGCATTGTCCTGAGTGAGCTCTCTTCAAACCAAAGTAAGAAGCTTAAACGAGACATCTTGGATTATTACTGGGACGAGCCATATCTTTTCAAGATTTGCAATGATGGTGTGATCCGGAGATGTGTTCCCGAAGAGGAGCAAATGAGTATTCTTGATGCTTGCCATTCCTCGCCATACGGTGGTCATCATGGTAGGGCGAGAACTGCTTCAAAGGTTCTTAGCTATGGATTTTATTGGCCTACCCTATATAAAGATGCAAGTGAGCTTGTTAATAGGTGTGATGAATGTCAAAGAGCTAGTGGAATTTCTAAGAAGGATGAAATGCCTCTCACCACTATTCTTGAGATCGATATTTTTGACGTGTGGGGCATCGACTTCATGGGTCCATTTGTGAGTTCTTGTGGTAACACTTACATTCTGGTTGCTATTGATTATGTTTCCAAGGGGGTTTAAATTGTGTCTTTGCCCAACAATGAGGCACAGAATGTGGTGACGTTCTTAAAGAAAAATATCTTCACAAGGTTTGGCACTCCAAGGGTGATCATTAGTGATGAGGGTTCTCATTTTTGCAACAAGCCCTTCGACACTTTACTTTTCAAGTATGGTGTCAATTATAAGGTGTCAACCCCATATCATCCCAGGCTAGTGGACAAGTTGAGGTCTCCAACAGGGAGATAAATAGCATATTATCAAAAACTGTCAATGCAAACCGGACGGATTGGTCAAGGAAACTTGACGATGCTTTGTGGGCTTATAGAACTGCGTACAAGACTCCAATCGGTATGTCTCTGTACCGTTTGGTATCTAGGAAAGCATGACATCTTCCGGTTGAATTAGAGCATAAGGCCATGTGGGTACTGAAGAAGTTAAACCTTGAATGGGATGTGGCTGCCAATCTCCGGGTAGAGCAAATCAATGAACTTGATGAGTTTCGGTGTCATGCCTATTCTAGATCGTCCTTGTATAAGGACAAGATAAAGTACTTGCATGACAAATATGCCCGGAACAAAGAGTTCAAGGAGGGTGAATTGGTTCTTCTATTCAACTCTCGATTATGACTTTTTCCAGGAAAGCTCAAGTCAAAATAGAGTGGCCCTTTTGAAGTGGTGCATGTAACTCCATTTGGTGCTCTTGATTTGAAAAACAAAAATGGTGAAATCTTCAAAGTTAATGGCCACCAAGCGAAGCACTACCTTGGCAAGTTTGATTACATCCATGTGGTGTCCTTCATCAATTTCACACGATGATGGTAACCAGCGTCGTGCCGCGACGTTAAGTCAGGCGCTTCTTGGGAGGCAACCCATGTGTTTTTTTCTTTCTTTTTGATTTTCTTCTTAGTTTAGGCTTTGTTTTGGACTAACTGGTTGTGAAGTTTGTGTAGGAATTGTTTGTGCAATGCAGGACTTTGACATGAAAAATTTACCTAAGTATGGGGAATTTCGCGGACCGCGCCCAATATCTTGCGGTCCTTTTCGCAGTACACGGTGGCACCTTTTGTTCGCGGATGCGTACTTTATAAGATAAAAAATTCCAACTCTCTGAAGTTGTGTTCACGCCCGCGTTCATAATTTGGCGGAGAGCGTTCATTTTCGCGGCCGCCCAATTTTTTGCGGACCGCGCCCTGGCATGTACAACAACCCTTCATAAAGTTAAACAGCGCGGACCGCGCTCAGGTAAGTCGGAGGGATCCACTGAGGCTAGTAAAAATAGAAGGTCCTTTAACCATTTACACTTTTTGAACCCTAGCATTCCACCGCACACAACACTGTTCATCTTCCTCTGATCCAGTTCTCATTCTCATATCATAATCAAGCGCTCATTTCCCACCTAAATTTCACAAATGGTATGTTCAAAGCCATGAATTGATTTTAGTTTTTTCTTTCTCCCCTCTTTATTTTGATTTCTCATTTTTTAGTTAGGGTTAATTACTTTCCATAATCTCAAATTGATGCTTAAATTTATGAGGGTAATGTTTACATGCCCAATGGGGATAAGGTTATTAACTATGCTTGCTAATTGAACCAATTATTAACAATTAGTGAAAACCCTAGATTAGAATGTTCGTCAATGCCAGTTTTGTCTGAATTTCGCGGTCAGTGGTCAGTTTTCTGCTGTCCGCGTAGCCTTAAACTAGTTATGCATTGCTGATAAGTTCGTAGATGCGGTAATATTTCCGTGGTCCGCGTTTGAAATTACGTGGCCGTGTCCAAGATTTTGCAGTCCGCGCTCATGAGTTTCAGAGAGTTTGACAATTACTTTCGCGGCTGCGCTCAAAATTACGCGGTCCACGTTTAGTATTTCGCGTCCGCGTCCATGATTTTGCGGTCCACGGAAGACCATGATTAGAGATTTGGTAGCCTGAGTCCAACCTATTTGCGGCTGCGCCCATTTTTATGCGGTCTGTGGTGACCCTTCCACGGTCGCGGTCCGTGGTGCACTTTTTCATTTCATCTGCATCGTTTTAGGGACTAATTGAACCACAATTCTAATAATCTTTCACTACCTGTGTTTTGCAGATAATGGTGCGATCTTGTGGTGGTCCAGATAAATCAAAAGTGAGGGGAGAATCCCCCCGAGGCCGGGGCAAAGGGAAACAGACTGTACCCTTAGCAGTTTAGAAGGTCATTGGCAAAAAGCAAACCCTCACTAGACCTCTGGCTGACTCATCTGACACAAGTGACTATGTCACATCCCGAGAGATTTCTGAGGGGGAGTCTGCACAACCTCAACAAGAGGCCCAATCACAACCCTACCGCCTCGTCAATGAATCTACTTCCTCGTCTGAGTCGTCTGATGGCTCAGAAGAAGGTAGTGAGACTTCAGCACCATCTTCTCCGCCTGCTGCAACTCTGGCCTCAACAACAACTGCTCTTATCAATGTAGATAAAGAAGATATCCCGGATGACGGGAGAGGAGGTGATACCCAAGTGGGGGAGGGGGGTTGATTAGATCAAGGAAACATGCGGTGTGGCAAGATAGGTTCGTAAGTGAGAAGGCCTACCACAAATTTTGGGATTAGTGGCCACAAAGGTCGCTCACCCTCGAGAGGCAATTTATAGAAAGACCTTCTTCCTCACAATCCTAATGTAAAGAGGCAATTTGATGAAACAAAGGGTTGGAAATACTTCACTAGCAAGCTGCCAAATGCAAATGAATACCTAGTCAAGGAATTCTATGCTAATGTTGCCCACATCAAAAGGGCACTTATTTGATTAAGGTACGAAACCGGAAGATCAGATTTGATGGCAAAACATTAAACACTTATGCTAGGTTTGAAGATATGGACGCAAATCTATACTTAGAGAAGGTGGCACTAGATGAGGTAGCCCCCCCATGGCTAGCAAAAGTGATAGCCATCCCAGGGACAACACCGGCTTGGCTTACACCTGGAGTCCCAATTGCTAGAAACACTCTTAGCTTTGAAGCAAAAGGGTGGTGCACCTATCTATGCAGCAGGCTCAATCCGTCCCAACATGACAGTGACATCCCAGTCTCCTGACAATCTTCATAGCTTCTATCATGGCGGGGTATCCACTAAATGTGGGAAACCTCATGTCCCAAAACATCACCAAAAGCAATCGGGAAGGAAGAAAGGTCATACCCCTACTCCAACTTCATCATTATGTACCTAGAAGACCAAAAGGTGGGGGGGGGGGGGGGGCTTTTTAAAAAAATGG
>ML250196.1:32805-46569 GCA_005239495.1 Nicotiana undulata | reverse complement strand
GGGGGGGGGGGGGGGGGGGGGACTTTGACAAAAAGGTGCCGAAGAGACCCTTCTCCTGGTACAACCTTCAAGAAGCAGACAACCCGAAATCCAAAGGAAAAGCCACTATTACCTCTGGCCAGTCTGAAGATCCAAGAGTAGAGGCTACCGGGTCAGAGCCTTCCACAACTGCAGGGTCTTCGGCTGCTATGCCACCTCCTTCATCCGGGCCATCTATCTCTGCCCCATTATCTGTGCCCTCATCTTCCACTTACCTCATACTGCACTGCGGGTTAATTAGACATTATCCAGAATCAACAATTGGATACAGGCAGAATTAAAGTTGTCTGTCTTATCCAGTGTAGTCGCAGCACAGGTGATCACGCTCAACTGTGTCTAATAAAAGACTAAGCGGGCGTTGCAAATATAATCCGGGGTATTATGCCCAGAGTCGAATCCCATCCCACAGGGAATTAACGTATCAAGAGAAGCTTTTAAAGTACTAAATTCTTATTAGTCAACCTCCTCAAACTTTATGAATAACAATTGGTGATTACTACTACAACTGAACAAAATTAATAAAACTACGATTAACTAACAAGAAGTGTAAACTATTGGAATAAAGGTCTAAGGCAATGGTTTCCCCCGTTGGTCCTTTCCTAGTTGTATGTTGTTATAGCTTTGATTTGGTTGTCTCTATCAATCATGAACTCTCCAGTNAATGGTTTCCCCCGTTGGTTCTTTCCCTAGTTGTATGTTCCTATAGCTTTGATTTGGTTGTCTCTATCAATCATGAACTCTCCAGTTATCGTAAATCTTTCTCAAGCATTTATGACAATTTACTAGACGCACTCTCTCGAGCTATGCTAGCTATATTTGCGTTACAGTTCACTTTAGATTGCACCCAAGGTATATTATTTCTAACCCAACCTCTAAACCCTCGGTTATGACTTTCGTCTATACTCCGGGAGTGGTGTTGTTCAACAACTACCTAAATATGCACTCTTTCTCAAGCAGATACATAATAAATAGGAACCGCTAGTTGAGGGCCCTTCAACTAACTACAATCAAAACGTAGTTGAACAAATAGAGATGAATAACCAACTCAAAACTATATTAACATGCCAACAAGTTTATCCCCAACGGGTTCCACCAAAACCTTAGATAAAGATATTTAGCTACTCATAATAATAACAAAAACTACAAAAGAATTCATAGTCNTTCATCTCCAACGGGTTCCACCAAAACCTTAGATTAAAGTATTTAGCTACTCATAATAATAACAAAAACTACAAAAGAATTTATAGTCAATGGTAAAAGAACAAAATAGGAGAATAAAGATTGATGCCCAATTCTCCTCCTTGCCTCTTGCCCTTGCTTTTGATGTTTTCCACTTTAAAAACTGACTCTATTTATCTCTTGACNTCCCTGAAGTTTACGCGTCCTGCCGCGGTCGCACCGCGGTTACACCAGGACCGCGGCCAAACAGGTTCTCTGAATCTGAGATTGATTCCTACCGCGGTTGCACCGCGGCCGCGCCTGGACTACGGCAAGCCTGCTTCAGCTCTGCTTTTGCTTATTATTTGGTGCACTTTGTGGGTATTATTTTATTGGCCTCCTTTTTCCCGTAATTGATTCCAAAAATGTTCAACGTCCTTTTCTTGTGATATATCACCTGCAATGCATGAAAAGCACTAATCAGAGCATTTTGTTATCAATATTTACATTAAAAATGATACAAAATGTGGTTCCTTAGGGTCCTAATTATAGTAAAATTCACCTATTATCAACACCCCACACTTAATGTTTTGCTCGTCCTCGAGCAAGTTAAACCACACTTTTAGGTCTAATCGTCTAATGCATTACCCTTTTTATGTCACACCTGCCATTATAAAAGAGCACCCCAAGCAGTGCACGGCCACATCTCAAGTGAAGACTCTAATGCCATGCCACACTTGTGCTTACTCTAAGAACTCTAGATAGAGGTGAAGACTTGCCTTTTCCTCCTGAATTACATGCCCTCACATCACACTTTTGAGAGAAGTCCCACACATATAAAATTAAACACATCAAGGAACTTTAGAGTGAAATAATTCACTCACTCTCAACAAAGAACATTCACATGCCACACAGATACACCATAAGCTTGCCCGTAGTGTAATACTCTACTAATCGAGTTGTTCAGTCTAAGATCAATAGGGCTTCATTTGGTTGTAATGTAGGCTAAGGGACGGGTAGGGTATATTATGGTATAGTGACTAACCTCCCTAAGCACTTTTAATACATTAGCTTTACGTTTTGGCCCAATTTCCATGTTCTGCCCACTTCTCTTTCCACACTTTCTTTCATAAGTCATCCCCCCATTTTTTTTTAATGTTGCACCTTTCAATTATTTCCCTGATATTCCTTTTCCCACCACATTACCACCCCACACTTTGACTTTTATATACTCTTTAACAATTCAAGTGCTTATAGGGGGTACAAGGTTCGAAAAATCAAGCTATTCAAACATATGGAGTAAGGCTATTATAACGTTAACAAGGAAACAAGCTATATGCTCAAAGGGGTTAACTATGGTATACTGTTTACAGGTGGATACATAACTATGCAGGCTTCACAAAGAAATGCCTATATCATCTCTAAAGCCAAACAACTTCTATTTCGCTTCGCACACACACAGAGCAAGTTCTAGGTATCACATGCAGACATAGAATACATGAACTACCTCACACACACTTGGCATGTAACTCATTCCGAATTGGTTTGTCAACACACTCAAGTGAGCATTCAAGTCAGACGAAGTGTGCAAAATTAAGGCATAAGATTAAGAGTCTACAAGTGAGCCTAGGCGTCGCACCCTCAAGTACGTTTTGATTGTTTGCAGGTATGTACACTGAGGGATGCATTCTTGCCCTTACCCATCTTTTCCCAAGAGAGTTCTAAGAGTCCTAAAAAAATAAAAAATAAAAAATAAAAATAAAAATAAAAAAATCTACCTAACCCGGTTCAAGATAAACCCTTGGAAAAGAACCGTGGTCAAAAGAAAAACCAAGGGGGAGTTACTACACTACCTCAAAAGAAAATAAACAATCTTTTTGGTCTTTTTGTTAGACTACTTCCCTCAATGATACTGTCTAGGTGGTCCGTCATCAGGAAGGGTCTCCTACATTTTCTACTTTTTTTTTTATAAAAAAATTATTCAATTAAACAAACACAACTAAAATAGCATAGAAAGTCACCCAGACAATCTCCTCACCCCACACTTAAAATTGTGCATTGTCCCCAATGCACACTCATACATACAAGAGGGTAAAAGAAACTCCCTGGTAGGCCAAAGGCCGAAGCACTAGCATCTCATGGGGTACTCAGACTTCTCCCAGGCCTGGTCCTTCGTGCTGGTACCTCACACTTAGTTCCAACCATTTGGTTTGCTATAGCATCCTTCCAATGGCTTTGCATTCCATGCTCCTAAAAAAAATCAAAAATCGACACTACAAGAAAAATATAATAATAAAAAAAAACTAAAATAAAAATAAAAATAAAAAAATAAAAAAATAAATAATGTCGGGTTTCCTCCCAACAAGCGCTTGATTTAACGCCACAGCACGACGCGGATCACTTTTTGCCTTCACTTTGAACTTATGAATTGGACCCCAAGTTTTGCTTCAAGCTTATGATTGTGCTCTTGGGGTGGTGGAACGAATCTAACTAGCCCAAGAAAATAATGTAGTATTCTGCACTCCTTGGCCTTTGGATGAGATGTGTATTCCCGACTTTCTGGCATGAAGAATTCCAGAATGTAGGCATCTTGTTCCTTACTCCTTGACTCATCAAGTGGCTCGGACGACTCTATTTCCATATCATCATCCAAACACAATGTGGAAAAGTGCTTGGAGTGTGTACCAAGGCGCTCAACTACATAAACTTTAGGATTGTCAACATCCTCAACACCAATGACACTGGAGTCAACTAAATACGTATCATCAATGTCCTTGGCTGGATGAGTTTTTCTTCCCTTTAAGTGCAAAGGCTCAAATTCGAGCTCCCTTTCCCAAAAACCTTGGCCTTCAAGAGCAAGTACTCATTCTGTCAAGTCTTCTCTATTAGCTTCATCTAGGTTCACGAGACAAGCTTGATAGAGGATCCTCAATGTTCGACCCCGAAAATAGCCCCTTGTTCTGCAACAAGTACATCATGTTGTTCGTGATCTGAAAAGGTTCAGCCTGTATTTGTGGGACTACTATTGTTGTGGCCAAATTCTCCGTTGTGGGTTGTGCCCAGTCATATAAAATAAATTCAATATGTGAATGAAATCAAAGAAAATTGACTACACTTAAGAATTTTGTATTTTCCTCAAACTACAATTGATAATACCGTTAATTCCCCGACAACGGTGCCAAAATTTGATCACGCTCAACTGTGTCTAATAAAATACTAAGCGGGCATTGCAAGTATAATCCGGGGTATTATGCCCAGAGTCGAATCCCACAGGGAATTAACGTATCAAGAGAAGCTTTTAAAGTACTAAATTCTTATTAGTCAACCTCCTCAAACTTTATGAATAACAATTGGTGGTGTGATTACTACTACAACTAACTGAATCTATAAAACTAAGAGTAACTAACAAGCAGTTGTAAACAATTGGAATAAAGGTCTAAGGCAATGGTATTTCCCTAGTTGTATGTTCCTATAGCTTTGATTTGGTTGTCTCTATCAATCATGAACTCTCCAGTTATCGTAAATCTTTCTCAAGCATTTATGACAATTTACTAGACGCACTCTCTCGAGCTACGCTAGCTATATTTACGTTACGGTTCACTTTAGATTGCACCCAAGGTATATTATTTCTAACCCAACCTCTAAACCCTCGGTTATGACTTTCGTCTATACTCCGGGAGTGGTGTTGTTCAACAACTACCTAAATATGCACTCTTTCTCAAGCAGATACATAATAAATAGGAATAGCTAGTTGAGGGCCCTTCAACTAACTACAATCAAAACGTAGTTGAACAAATAGAGATTAATACCCAATTCACAACTATATTAACATGCCAACAAATTCATCTCCAACGGGTTCCACCAAAACCTTAGATTAAAGTATTTAGCTACTCATAATAATAACAAAAACTACAAAAGAATTTATAGTCAATGGTAAAAGAACAAAAGAGGAGAATAAAGATTGATGCCCAATTTTCCTCCTTGCCTCTTGCCCTTGTTTGTGATGTTTTCCACTTTAAAAACTGACTCTCTTTCTCTCTTGGCCGAATTCCTTAAGTTTATATAGGGTTTGGGGCTTAAAATCCCGTATTTTGCACTTTAGTCCCTGAAGTTTACGCTTCCTGCCGCAGTCGCACCGCGGTTACGCCAGGACCGCGGCCAAACAGGTTCTCTGAATCTGAGGCTACTTCCTACAGCGGTTTCACCGCGGCTGCGCCTGGACCGCGGCAGGCCTGCTTCAGCTCTGCTTTTGCTTATTATTTGGTGCACTTTGTGGGTATTATTTGATTGGCCTCCTTTTTCCCGTAATTGACTCCAAAAATGTTCCAACGTCCTTTTCTTATGATATATCACCTGCAATGCATGAAAAGCACTAATCAGAGCATTTTGTTATCAATATTTACATTAAAACGATAGAAAATGTGGTTCCTTAGGGTCCTAATTATAGTAAAATTCACCTATTATCAACAGGCAGCCCCAGCGAAGCTTCAGGTACCTCCATCAGTGGAGGACTCATTGAAGGAGCTTCTGGACAATTAGAAGAAGCTCCTGGACAACCAAAAGAAGATCCTGGAGACTTTGGATACTCATGGGAAGGTGATCAAGGAGTTGGGCAAGCAGGTCAAAAAGGTGAGGAAGACTCAAGCTTCAAAAGAGTCAGTGGAGCTGCTGAAGTAGGAGGTAGAGAAGTTCACTTCTACCAGAGATATTCCACTGGACCTTCTTATGGAGAAGACTGCCCTAGCAACACAGACAGAGCAGGTATCAGAGCAGGAGGCTGATAGAGAGCAAGTGAGAGGATATGTGGTGACCCAGTCAGAGGACCTGGAGATACAGTTGGAGGACCCGGATGAAGCTGATGAGCCTATGCAGTCCGTGGAACCCACCAGTGTGCCTTACCCCATGTAGACAGAGACCACATAGGGAGTCTTATTTACTATCTAAACCTTGCCTGATTTTTATTTTTGCTATTATCATTGAGGACAATGCTAACGTTTATTTGGAGAGGGGGGGGGGGAGGGGGGGAAGGGGGTGGTCTATTTTGATTTGATGACATTGGAACGTAATAATTATGATACTATTTTTCTTTATTTTACTTATCGTTATTTTCACTTTTGGTATGTATATAACTTTACCATTCTATGTATATATTCATTTCCATTTTGTATATATTTGTTTCACTCCATTATTGTACATATTCATTTTACTTTCCGCAGTTTACTTTATAACCTCTTTTGTATTTTTCCTTTATAGCTTAGCTTCTTATTTCCTTTAGTAGCTTATTTTTGATTTTTTAGCTTCTTTTTACATTTTTGTGTGGTCAATAAGCTTTTGGTTTTCTTAATACCACAGTTCTTTCCAAAGGTGGATATTGCGTGAACCGGGTGACTCTTCCCAACGATGGATGGTGTGACAACCTTCTTAAGGGATTGAGTATGTTTTTATTTTTGCTTTAATATATAGTAGTAATGAATAAAAGTGTTTCAAGTAGGATTCACTCAGTACTAACACATTTACCTTCGACCTCATGGTTAGAGACAAGTTGATTGACAAATAATAGCTCTAGTTGTGACCTTTGGACTCTTGAGTTGACTAAAACTATCATCAAGTGGTTTCTTTGAGCCATCTGTAATCTTCAATCTTAGTTAGGGTTGTTGTGGGCCCTCGACTCTGCTCTCATTAACAATCCAATAGCTTGAGAGGTGAGGTATTGAATTGCAGGTCCAAGTCCCGTGCCAAAAAGTCTAGAACTCGCCCTGAATGTTTGTCTAGGCGAAAATCTAAGTTTAGGTCGACTTGAGAAGTGATTGTAGGCTATCCTTGGCCCCATTTGAAATTTTAAAGCTTCCGTAGCCTACCAATATGATATCCTCAGTCAACCCCTTTGAGCCTAAGCCTTTTTCATTCAATAACCGCATTACAAGCCTTTATCCATTTTATAATGACCCTCTCTTATCTTTCCATAGCATTCAGATGAACAATTGGCAAAACATAAGTTTGGGGGAGAGACGAGGAATTTCAAAGTGGAGAAAGGTACAAAGAACAAAAAGAATTGATGAAAAGAACATGCAAATAAAAGGATGAAGAGTTAAAAAGAAATATGTCAAAAAGAAAGAAAAGGTTGAAGGATTCAAAGAGAACAATGTTGAAAGGCATGGAATGATGATTAAAGGAGAAAATGATTGTCATGAAGAAGAAAGAGTGATAATGTGTCTCTCTAGTCCCCTAAGAAATAAGAAAATGACTCAAAGAGTCAAGAAAGTATGAGCCAGAATGAGTATATGGAGTGCTTAAAGAAATATAAAACCACCATAGTTCATTATATCCTACCTTGATCCGAAAAGACTTCATTACATTCCGCTAAATTCCTATATGATTTCAAGTTGAGTGAGCTTATATTAGCGGTGATTTACATAAGGAGAAAGCTTATGGCACTTAGAGCCGAGCTTGTGGCATTCTTTTGAGAGTGATGAGTGCACTTCTTCTCAATCCTTTATTTGAGTGATACATTCTAAAAAGTGAGATTTGCTAAAGGAGAGTAGATAGAGGAGGAGGAGTCTAGGATCCACAATAACCTACGTGAGAGAGCGAGCTTCCTTAATGAATTAAATCAACTCTTGATGCTTTTGTGTCACATTAGAACTATGGAACTCAAAAGGCCATATCATAATGTTGTTGATAATACATTTGTGTTGAGGGTAATTGTTAGTCCCAATTGATGCTTGATGAAGTCACCTTAGGACATCTGAAATTTTCCTTTCTTTTTCTTGTGGAGGTGGGAATTACCTTGTTTGCTTGAGGACAAGCAAAAGCTTAAGTTTGGGTGAGTTGATAAATAGGGATTTTAGCCTATTATTTGCTCTCTTTTACTTGGGTTTTGGGCCAAAAATGTGTGAAGATATTCCCGGAAACTAATTTAATGTGCTTGCTTGCATGGTTTGTTCAAAATGAGCCAAAGAAGCCATAATCAACTCATAAAGGAGTCAAACTTGCACAAATCCAAGACGGGGATAAGAGAGCTGACCGCGACAGAAAAGAGTGGCCGCGTAAGGATCAACGCTGAGACGGCCATTAATCCGCAAACCGACAAGTAGAGATTCAGAGAAGTGTTTTTGGGCACAGACATGAGCGCTGAGAGTGGTAGAAAGAAGAGGCCGTGAAGTTACTGGCACGACCGCGGTTGAAATTCCGCTGAGAGAACCTGCCATGATTTAGAGACTTCGCAAGTGTGCAAATATTGAGAGGGGCGGTCCGCGTAAAAAATATGCGGCCCGCGAATATCACCCACGCAGATGCAGTTAAACACACGTGGTCCGTGAAACATTGTCCAACCCAGCCTCAAATATGAAGAAGCGTGGACCGCGTGTTTTTCATACACGGTCGCAAAATCCGAAGCGCGGACGCGGTTAGAATTACGCGTTCGCGAAACATTAGATTTTAATCTTCTACTTTAATGTTAGGCTTATATTTCATCTTTATCTTTGATTTCTGCTATTATTATGAGTAGCTAGACACCATAACTAGGGTTGTGACCCAACCCTAGTATGGGTATTTAATGGTCTTGAATTTTAGGGCTTAATTGTTTATGGGTTAGTGATATTTAGCCTAATTCATTCTTGAATTGTAGAATTAGTGGTTGCAAACATGATTCGCGCCTTTATGACTCAGGCTCTTCTTGAGAAAGAGGGACTAAGTCTAGGAAAATTAGGCTAACAAGGAATTAGGCTGAACTCAAGAGATTGATACCCCAAATATAAGGGTTAAACCTAGAGATAGTAATACCCGACCTGAGCCAATTTCACTTGTTATGCATGAACACCCATTTGGGCTTGAGAAATCCAAATTGGGTAACGTCACTCAAACTACTGAGAGGTATAGAGTGAGCACTTATGTGTGATGGTTATATTACGACCCCAATCAAAACAAGTTTTCCCTTGATTCTCAATACCTGTTAGATATTCACCTAGGCGGAAGTCATTACCCTAGTGCCTTTTAAACACTTGAAAACTCTCACCAAAAATATTGTACTTAGCTTACCCTTAACATACAATAGTATAAAATTAGAATAGAATCAATCACAACCATGTGGAAGTGCAATTAGGAACAACACACACATCTTGATTAGTTGGATACCTAACTCCAAATCAATTAACTCAATGTGAAAATCGATCCCGACCTTGTTGGGTAAACCTGCATCGACCATCATTGCTACTCTATAGTGGTATAGATTTGGCACCGATCAGAGTTTTGCCATGAAATTCATAGGTACTTCAGCTCTCTGAGTTTTCTTTCTAACGATGCAAACGAATTGTAATTTCGACACTCCTAGCTCAAGATATGACTTTCTTTAACAAGAGCGCTAAGCAACAAAGCCAACACACAAGATATGTGCTGAAATTTAAGAAATGAATAATTAGGAGTAACGGAGGGAATCCAGGTCTCAAAGAGAAACATCACATACTAAAAATAAAGATACTTCTATTTCTCCAAGAAATAAGTGCTCCATTACATGATATTAGTTATAAAAAATCGTAAGTCGAGAATCCTAAAAAAAATACTCTAAAATCATGGAAAAGGTTTGAAGCTAAGGATTTATTGGCGGCTTGTCTCAACTGCCCCTTTCAGGAGGAGATAATTTCTATGCTTCATCATCAGATAATGGATGATTGACTTTAATGGTATAAATCTCCCCTTTGATAATGTCAATGTTCTCTTGACTTTTAGCCAACTTCACTTGTTGTTTATCCAAGAGCACGACGATCTTCTTCTTTCCGGAGGCCAAGGCAGCTAGTTGTTGTTCGACACTCGCAAGATTGGCTTGAAGTTTCTCTACAGACTCGCTCATTTTTTAATATTCCTATTTTGCATCATCGAGCCATCGTCGTGCATCAGAAAGTGGCTCTTGGTGAAATTCTTTAGTCATCTTGGACGATCTTAAAGCATCATAATCTGCGTACGTGTTGAAGAAAGCCTCAACAAAATCCTCTAAAGTAGAAGTATTAATAATATTTTCTTTCTTAATTTCCTCAAGAGTCAAAGCGATACTTTCCTCCAACTTTGTGAAGCTATCTAGAGAATCAAGAGAGAAATCTTTGATACATTCACACAAGGAATGCCACATCGTGTTAACAAAAGAAAGTTTAATATGGGAAATAGTCTCTTGTGGTTTGAAGTTTGGAGCATCAAGATGCAACGGCCATGGAGTAGGCTCGAAGGCTTTTTGATGTTTTTCTTGAATTGCGGCAACCTCCACCTTACTTGTCATGGCTGGCTTGGAAAGCATAACATTTTCTGGAAGAACGAGGTGCGACTCTTTGGGTAGACTCAAATGTGTCAACAGAGCATTGTTTGCAGCATGATGTTCAACGCCATCAAATGAAGTGTGAGGACTTTCTGCAGCCTCACCGAGGGAATTTGGTCTTGTAATACAGTCTTCCACCCTGTTGTCACCAAGTACATCATCATACAACTCATCGAAGCCCAACTGCAATTAAAAAAAACTTTGGTGTTAAAAAAAGAAGAAAAAAATAGTAAATTTGAAGAAAATAATATTTACTCGTTTCTCCAGTTCAGAAAACGAGATCGTTGAGCTAAGGTCACCCTCTATGAAAAATCCAGTATCGATACTAAGAGCATCCAAGTCAGCAAACTCACTATGGCTCATGTCCTTAGCCTTCTTCTTTGAACGATTCCAATGTATGTCGTGACTAACATCACTCTCGTTCGAACTGGAAGTTACACTAACATTCACAATCTCATTGGGCAAAGCAGAAACTTGAGTCCTTTCCTCGTTTGTTGGCACGACGTTCGTTGTCTTCGCAACATCTTTGTTTGGTAAAGAAGGAGGTGCTTTCCTTCTGCAAGGATTGTTCGTCACTTCCATAGTGGCAGTAGTTGTCTTGGAAGTCAACAAAACATGTTTAGCTCCTTTGTCCACATGGGCATCCCCGTCCGTGAAGGGGTAGACTTGGATAAGACCTTGGTGCTTGGCAAAGGATCTTTCGATCTTAACTTGGAATTGTAAGACCCTTCGTGAGTGTTCTTTTGACGTTGATCATCTTTGGAGGATAAAGGAATATCATATTTCCTTGGAACTTTCAAAATGATGTGAGTACTTTGTCGGGAAGAGTGCACTCGACGAGCTGACCACCAATTTGCATACTCATGAGTCATTAGAGGTCCCTCTTCTGATGGACGCATAGGGATAATAACCTTTGACGAACCTCCAAGACGAACACATGAGTCCCAGAATTGCACTAGCATTTTTAGTGCGCCGTCATAAGGTCGCTCTATGAGGTTTCCAGGAACATCTTGAAAAAAGCTGAATTAACAACTAAACCTATGGGGGCTATAAGATTCCACAATATGGATGTCATCATGCCTAAGGGTGATGAAGCTTGAACGAAGACTTATAAAAAAGTCACTCCAAGAATTCGATTGTTCGTGACGATCGGTAAGATGCAATTCCCTCCCATGTAGCATAGCAGCATAGCCAAATGGTGAAGTTGTCGCGCACTAACTTGTTGAAACAACTCACGGGCATTACTAAGGTAAAAATGCTTGTCCATCTTCTCACCAGAAACCTTGCACATTTGCAGACCTCATTGTGGACGCTTAACACGATAATATGTGTCAAAATATGCTCATATCCATCCATATACATAATGAACAGGAAAGTGCATTGCAGGCACCCAAATATTGAGAAGTGGAGACCTCCTTCAAGCCATTGTGGAGACTTGAAAGGACTGGAACCGCCAAGGAAAACTTCTCTCCATGAGCCATCAAACTCAAGGTTTTGAAGACACTAGCATGAATGTATTCAATCTTCTTCTTGGGGAACACAAATTTGCAAAGCCAACTTGCAAGGAAAGCCTCCAAATAAGTCTCAGCTCGAAGTGACTCCTCCACACCAAGCTCAATAAAGAGGTCATTCTCCTCATCGAGCTCGCGTCAATATTTCAAGAAGGATTATGATTCAACTTCGACCTTATTGTCCGATTCCTTGATGACTTTTGCGGAGGCTTGACATACCTACTCGAATCTCAAAACCAAAACTCCATCCAATCACGAATGGATACCTCGTGGACATCATCCTTCATGAGTTCGTAGAACACTGAGAACAGGTGCAAACAACTTCTTGGGAGGAAAGGTTTTCCTTGATCGTCCGTTTGTGTCAACTCCTTAGCCGAGGGGATAACTTCGTCGTAGAGGGACCCATGAACCAGAAGGCCTAGGATTGCTCGCAAGTCCCACAAAGTGATGTAGAGTTCACAAATAGAGGTATAAATTGTGTTGGTAGATGGACGCCAAAGCTCACAAAAGGCACGGAGGACATTCTGTAGTCATATGTGAACAACGAAGCGAAGATGGCGTCATAGACCTTGACGCCATCCAAAGTAAACTTGTTGCGGGAAAGAACAACTTTTACCCACTCCCAATATTGGACGTATAGCGAACTTCACAAAATCCGGAAGGAGGAACACTCCAAGTGGCGATACGTCCATCGTGATCAGGATGAGGAGGACTAGCAGACGCGACCTTCTGATGGGTGGAGGACTTCAAAAGTAGGACCTTCATGTTGGTTGCTTTGCTCAAAAATCTGTCCAATGCATCCTTCGTCTCTCTAGTCGACCATTCTGCAAGATCAAGGGAGGGCTTAAGCGGCTTTCTAGCTAGCGGGAAAGCACCTATCATCGGAGGATGAACTTTTAATGCGAGAACTTGAGTGCGAGATTCTGCTTGTCGCTAATAATCTCAAGGTGTGGGTATGGTGTATCGTGGTCAATAAAATAATTGCATCCTTGCTGATGGAGTTCACAATACTATGTGCTAACTCTCGGGCTCCGAGAGTCTGTGAAAAGAAAAGGGAAGAATCTATGAAAACCAGCAAAACTGAAAAGGGCAGCATGTCACAGTATATTGCCCAAATTCGAGAAAATATCTGGGAAGATATCGGGACATTCTGATTATGATTTTTACCTAGGTCATAGCACCAGAAGTCTATTTTCCGTAGCCATGACCCCGCTCATAATTTTGATGCTCCTACACCACAATAAGATTTCTTTTTGGTGAAGATGCGCAAAGTTGAATTGTTGAGCGTGACAGAACTTGGACCAAGTTTAGGAAGCTCACCTGGGATAATACAATGTGAATTTAAATCCAAATTTTTGGTATGTTACAGTACTCCAAGTCTAGTTTCTGTAGACGCAAATCGCTCGTGATTTCAATATTCCTACACCAAAATATGAAGTTTTTCGTGAAGACGCGCAAAACCAAAATATCAAACGCATCAAAACTTGGAACCAAGTTTAAGAAGTTCACATGTGATAGTACAAAGCGAATCTAACCTCAGTTTTTGAATGTGTCTTGCCTCTAAGTGTCTACTTTTTGGAGGATCAAACGGATTGAGTTTTGGACACTCTTATGAAAAGATGTAAATTGTTTTCTATAATGTGCCAAGTTGGTGGGCTAACGGGAGACGTCCGACTTGAATTGGTTAACATACAATATATATATATATATATATATATATATATATATATATATATATATATATATATATATATT
>ML250196.1:0-32646 GCA_005239495.1 Nicotiana undulata | reverse complement strand
TATATATATATATATATATATATATATATATATATATATATATATATATATATATATATATTGGTTATTATTTTCACAGTGACTATATAGTGTCATTTTTTCAATATTTTCATACGATAATAAATTATCCGTACCCAATATATGTGCAAAAATAACAAATGCGAAGCCGTAGTTAAGTTATGGTATTAAAAATGAATTATCTCTAGATGTTGAAATCCGATGTAACTTGATCTTGCTAGTTATGCTTGTCCTCCTCAAACTACCTACAAATTATCCATACAAAAGTAAGATCATGACTCTTTCTACTTGGTGCAAAAAATTACTCACTTCTTTACTCTTATTTTATAGGGAAATGATCTAAATTTATCCAACTATTTTTTAATATTGTTTACATTTAACTTTTTTATATTATTTTGTCAAATTTACCTTACCGTTATAATATTCAGTCAAATTTACTCCGACAATAACAAACTTTTAGAAATTACCCCTCAATCCGTTAGGTAACCTAGAATCTCCCAAACCTCTATTATTTAAGTTACTTATTCTTCTTCTTGATGCACTATTTTTCGGAACTTATTATTGATGTGACCATTGCACACAATTCTCTTCTTGTGATGATGGGTTTGGAATTGGTTTAAAATTTCTATAAATTTTCATCCATATACATAGTGCAAAATTGAGTGGATATTTTTATTGTGTATTATATGCCAATGTTCATCATGTATATAAATTTTGTAATTGTATGGTTCGTATAGAGTTTGGTCGACTAAATTAAGAGTGCACAATGCATACGCATTTGACTAAAGCAAAGCTGAATTCGACCATGCGAAGTCTCCAAAGAACTTCAACTTTTATCACTAATATTTGCAAAGTCTCCATATGGTTGTTGCAATAAATTCACTAACGCTAAGGTATTGAAATTATTTTTGGAGTTTAGACAAACTATTGAATTTAGATTCTTTAAGTTATTATACTTTGTTTACTAACCGATATATTATTTTAATAATTCTCTCTTTCTCTTATTTTTTTTCCAACTAGTTTGTTGCATTGCTCAAGAATCAGCTTCTCCAATTGAATTCCAGATAAATTAGGGATTTCCTTAAGTTGGAGGAAGCTATGTAGATTCATGAATTATTTAACTATATAATAAATGAAAGTCCCTGGGACGACCAAGGGTACTTCTGGTATTACAGATTTATTTAGGGATAACTCAGTAATTTTGGCCTTATTACTTAAATTCAAACATCTGTCCAATTTGAAGCACCACGTAGGCTTAGTTCCCCACCCTTTTGCCTTCTTATATCCATATAAAAGCAGCATTTTCAGTTTCCAATCTCTCTTTCTATCGTTTTAATCTCTTTCTTCCCAGTGAGTTTCTTCTTCATCCACTTTCTTAAATTTTTAATTAGTTTTTTATTTGAGCAGTTTAATTTCTCTTCAGCTTCATCTTTACCTTTTTGGGTATTCTGAAGATGAACACCACTTTTGATTTTGTAATAAGACAAGGAAATAGACATTTCTCTGTTTCCTCAGGGATGCATGTGTTTTTTTGATGGTTTCCTGTTAAATCTTCTACATGCATGTCAATATTTTTTCTGATTATCTGTGAGGAGAACTGCAAATAATATCTATTTTCAGGATAGATATATAAATTTTGTTTTATTTTTGCTAATTAGAGTTGTCTATGATTTTGACCGAGCCATCCTATGTCTTGCATGTACCTGCAAATTTGGTCTTCATATCTGCTGTTTTGAACTCCATCTTTTTTTTTCTTAATTTTTGCAACTTTTCTATTCTTTATTTACTTGCCAAGCTAGCTTCTCTGTAGTGAAATCGAATGGGTATATTTTAGTTTTTTACATTTATATTTGAGTGGGTATCTCATTTTCATATGTATATTTGGTACACATGTAACTGCATGTTTGGGTTGCATAATTGGTTTTCATTTTGGGTGAATTAGATGGTATTGAGGGAGTGTATAGTTCTTTGAAGAAGGTTTCTACTACGGAAATTAGGAGTAAAAATAATTGGAAGAGATAGATCCAAAACTTTAGATATATCGGAGTTCTTGCAAGTTGACTCTTCTTCTGTTTTGTTTTGCCAATTCTATTTTTGCAGGCTCTTGAGAGTGAACTTTGATTTAGGGGGAAACTGAAAACAGTATTGGTACACCAGGTAATTTTCGCAACATCTGATCTATAACGTTACCTGTTTAGCTACAATGCAACTTGCTTCTACCTTGTGTTTTGTGTTATAAATATGTTGATATGTGTACCTATAGGAATAGATTATTATGTTTTTCTCGAGTTAGCTGCAATATACTAGCTATTCAATTCTATTTTTACAGGCTCTTGAGAGTGAACTTTGATTTAGGGGAAAACTGAAAACAGTATTGGTACACCAGGTAACTTTCGCTACATCGGATCTATAACGTTACCTGTTTAGCTACAATGCAACTTGCTTCTGCCTTGTGTTTTGTGTTATAAATATGTTGAAATGTGTACCTATAGGAATAGATTATATGTTACCCTTACAAACTTTTGCCTTTAACAAAATTACTATATGAAATGCGTGCAAGTCAGATGCCGTCTAACAAAAGAAAGATGGATGAAGACCTTATTGATCAGACAACAGTCCATCCATATCATCGTGCCGAAAATAGTGAAAGAAACCTTAGGAGACGTATCGCATACAGAGAAATGCCACCTGATAAAAAAGCAGCACTTCTAGAGCGACGTCGAACTGAATACGCTGCAAGAAAGCGCCGTCTTTCCGAAGTTTCTTCTACCAGTCCTTCCGATCAAACTGATTCGTCCTCTGTATCTCAAAGGATGATTCCAGGACAAACTGCTACCTTCATCCATGACATACCTTCTTCTTCCCAAAATGGTTGGTTGAATCAAATTCTAATATTACATTAACTTCGGTCATTTTAGGCTATCCTCAGATAGTAAACATATTTTGAGGTGCCGACTTCATAAATATATGATGAAAATTTAACTGTTTATGATATTGCAGCCCGCACCTCAACACAGGTGGGGTGCTGGAATATCAACCAGCTACCCAGTTGTCCTTGCGTTCTAAAAAGGGTTCCGAATTGTAAATTCTGCGGAGCTAGAAGATTTCAATACGAAACTCCTAGCTTCTGTTGTAGTAATGGTTCAGTAAAATTAGTTTCACAACGCCTACCTTCTGAGTTAAAAATCCTTTACTTTGGCGTGAATGATGAATCCAATCATTTCCGTACTTATATTAGAACATACAACAACATGTTTGCATTTACTTCACTTGGAGTAAAGTACGATAAGGAATTAGCAAAAAGAACTCAAGGTCTCTATACATTTAGAGTTCAGGGACAAATGTACCATTTTATAAATAACCTCACTCCCAGGGATAACCAAGCCAAAAATTTGCAACTTTATTTTTATGACAATGATGATGATATAATTAATAAGATGGACTTCTCAGAAAAACTTGACAGGTCGGTTATCTCAAAATTGATGAACATTCTAAAAATTAATCCATACTCTATCTTTCTCAAATCTTTGACAGACATTCCAGATTTATCTAACTTCTACATCGCACTTAAGTGTGATTCTACCTTGGACCAACGAACATATAATTTACCTAGCGTATCAGAAGTCGCAGGTATATGGGTTGATGAAGACCTGGAATGTTCTTTATCTACGCCCCATATTCGTATCTATACCCATAGTAATAATAATCAACTGGTTCACTATTACTATGGCTGCTACGATCCATTACAATATCCTTTGTTGTTTCCTTACAGTGAAAACGGTTGGCATTGCGGCATCCAAAAGGTTCAACAAATAAATAGCTCCGCTAGGCCTCGTGCTTCCTGCAAACATGAACAACTTCCAAGTGTAACTAATATGTCTTCAATTGATGGACTACTTAACATCGAACAAGAAATCTTACAAAAGGAAAGGAAGAAAAAAAATACTGTTTCCTGCCGGGAATATTACTGCTATAAACTTCAAATTAGAGATGACGAAGAAAATGGAACTTTACATTCCGGAAGATTATTCCAACAATATTCTGTAGACGAATATATAAAACTCGAAACACAAAGATTAGACTTCTTCCTATTCAACCAAGATTTATTTCGAGTTGAAGTGTTAGAAGGGCTTACTGACCTTCTAAGACTAGGGGAAAGAGAAGCTTCAAATATTGGCAGAAAAACATTCCTTCCAGTTAGCTTTACAGGAGGTCCTAGAGATATGCGACGTCGATATATGGATGCCATTGCGTTAGTACAACACTTTGGGAAACCAGATATCTTTCTAACGATCACATGTAATCCTTCATGGCCAGAGATAGAAGATTTCTTACTACCAACTGATGAGGTACAAAACAGACCGGATTTAGTTAGTCGTGTATTTAAATCAAAGGTAGAAGAGCTTAAGTCAGATATAGTTAAAAGGAGTACATTTGGAAAAGTCGCTGCTTTTATGTACACCATAGAATTCCAAAAACGAGGTCTTCCTCATGCTCATTTCCTTATTATACTTGCTGATGAGTATAAATTATTGACACCTGAGGCTTATGATAGTGTTGTTTGTGCCGAACTACCAGATGCTAAGACAAATAATTATTTACATTCCTTGGTTGTTAAACACATGATGCATGGTCCTTGTGGAAGTTTAAATCCAACAAGTCCATGCATGAGAAGTATGAGACAATGTAAATTTAAATATCCTAGAGATTATGCGAATGAAACATCTAAAGGTAAGAATTCATATCCTATTTACAAAAGGCGAGATACTGGAGGATTTGTCAAGGTTAGAAGCCAATATCTTGACAATTCATGGGTTGTTCCTTACAATCCATATCTACTCAGCAAGTTTAACTGTCACATGAACGTTGAAATTTGCTCGGATGTTAAAGTTGTTAAATATATCTACAAGTATATTTGTCAAGGGCATGATAAAATTGCTTTCAACATACAGAGTAATTATACTAATATAGAAATCGATGAAATCAGAGAATATAGATGTGGCAGATGGGTGTCAGCACCGGAGGCTATGTGGCGTTTGTTTGCCTTTCCTATCAGTGAAATGACTCCCAATGTCTACCATCTTCAACTACATCTTGAGAATCAACAATTTGTCTCCTTTAAAACAAGTGCAAATCTAAACACAATTTTGAATAATCCTACAATTAAGAGAACAATGTTAACAGAGTTTTTTACAATGAATGAAACAAATAACCGTGCCAAAGAGCTTCAGTTATTGTACGTAGAATTCCCACAATACTTCGTATGGTCAGTGAGTGATAAAATGTGGTCGCCAAGACAACAAGATTATGCTATTGGACGTATTGTGACATGTCATCCAACAGAAGGAGAGAGATACTACCTTCGCCTATTATTGATGAACATAAGAGGCCCAAAATCATACGAAGATCTCAAAACTATAAATGGAGAGCGTTGCAGCACATTTAGAGAATCCGCAGAAAAAAGAGGATTGCTAGCTTGTGATAATAACTTAATTGATTGTATGTCTGAAGCTGCTAATTATCAAATGCCATACAGTCTAAGACGTTTGTTCGCAACACTATTAGTATATTGCAACCCTGCTAATCCAAGACAATTATGGGAACGATTTGAAAGTTCCATGTCTGAAGATTTCACAATCATACCAAACATACAAACGGCCAACATTCGTTATTTGGTCCTAAATCACATAAACGATATATTGTATTCAATGGGACGGAGTATAAATGAATTTAAGCTCATATCAGAAACTTTCATATCTTCTGCATCTTCCACAATAACACAAGAGGCTAGAGACATTCATTTAGAGCGGAACATAATTGTGGCTGAAGAAGATTTGTTGCGATTCAAAAAACTAAATAAAGAACAACTAAGAGCATATGACGCCATCCTTGATAGAATATTTTCAAATGGATCAGGCGCTTTTTTTATTGATGGCCCTGGAGGAACAGGAAAAAGCTTCTTATACCGTGCTCTACTAGCTACTGTACGATCCAAGGGATTTATAGCCTTAGCTACAGCAACTTCTGGTGTTGCGGCTTCTGTACTTCCCCGTGGACGAACTGCTCACTCCCGTTTTAAACTTCCTATTGATACAAGTGAAAATTGTAGCTGCAATATAAGTAAACAAAGTTCACTTGCATCTTTAATCCGAGATGCAAAACTAATAGTATGGGATGAGGTCTCAATGGCAAAGAAAAAACTTGTCGAAAATTTTGATTTAGTGTTGAGAGATCTTATGGACAATGATACGCTCTTTGGTGGCAAAGTCGTCGTTTTCGGAGGTGATTTCAGACAGACTTTGCCTGTTGTACAAAGCGGGACAAAAGAAGATTTTATTTCTGAAAGTTTATTATATTCAAACATCTGGAATCACCTTAAAAAATTTCGATTATCAGAAAATATGCGTGCAAGAGAAGATCCTGCCTTTTGTGAGTACTTACTAAGGATTGGAGATGGAATAGAAAAGGTTAATGAACATGGAAAAATTGAAGTTCCAAAATCTTTCCTCATTCCATTTACAAACGAGAAAGAATCATTACAGATTCTGTTCAAAATTATTTATCCCAACTTAGAGGCGCTCAATTATGATACCTCCTCAGTTACATCTCGCGCTATATTAACCACCAAAAATGATTTTGTGAATGAAATTAATCAGATGTTCATAGATCAGTTTCCTCAAACTTCTATGACATTCATAGGAAGTGATGAAACTGTAGAGCCAAAAGATCAAAGCGAATTTGAAGATTTTTTGCATACATTGAGTCCTGCTGGTTTACCTCCATACAAGTTAGTTCTGAAGCAAAACTGTCCTGTTATGCTACTGCGCAATTTAAATCCTTCCGAGGGTTTGTGCAACGTTACACGCTTAATTTGTATTGATTTCAAACCTCATGTTGTTAGTGCTAAAATTGCAAGTGGTGATTTTAAAGGGAAACATGTTTTCATTCCTCGAATACCGTTGTTATCTTCACAAGATGAGAAATTACCTATTCCATTTAAGAGAACCCAATTCCCAATTCGATTATGTTTTGCTGTGACTATAAACAAAGCTCAGGGTCAAACACTAGATTTTGTAGGAATTTATTTACGTGAACCTGTGTTTTCACACGGCCAACTATACGTTGCTTTATCAAGAGCAACAAGTTCAAACTGTGTAAAGATGTTAATCCGACCAGCAACAGTAGATACTCATGATGATCATTCTACTTACAATGTAGTATATAGTGAAATTATCAAAAAGGCATTCTCTCAAGTGATTTGACTGACACAAAAAAAGATTATCATTACGTAAGTTATTACTTGTATGCTGTATTTATTATTTCATTGTCTACTTACTATTAACCATTTTTCCCATTGTAGGCACCAATGACAGATAGACTTGGTATATGTGCAATCACTCCTGACACACCAAACTGGATGTGTAAGGTGCAAGTTGTTGATATATGTCGACCAGGAGAAAGTATAGAAAGAAAAATAAAATATTTGAACATGATCTTCCAAGATGAACAAGTATGCAAATTTTCTAATTTTTTTCCCTTCTCCTTCTCTGGTGTGTGTGAGTTATTTCTGCATGCCTTATTCATTTGTTACACTTTCTTTTTTGGCCATTGCTCTCTGGGTACATGTACTTTATATTCTTTTCTCGGGCAACATTACTTTTATTTATTCTTTTGGGCAGATTTGTTCGCTCATGTAACAAAGATTTTGTTTGACTGCTCATTGCATCTTTAAAAAATAAACGTGTACATGGATGCTTTTTAAATGTAAGCAATAACCATAGTCTAAAGAATTGAAGTGGTGGTGAGCAGGCGTTGAATGCCAGCTGGTGGATAGGGATGATAGTTATAATGAGCAGAATGTAATATGAAAATAGAAGATATTAATGGGGTTGTTGAATCTAGAAATTTGGGCAGATTCTTGTTCACTCATGTAACATAATAAGATGCCTCTTTGATAAAATGTTTGATGATACTCCTGACGCAAAAATGAGTTTTTGTTGAGAATAAAGAGATTGTAAAAGTCTCGCTATTTTTGGATATATTCTGTCCAAGTTACATTTTCAGCAACATATGACTCTTCCACAATTTCTCTGTTGACTCACTTACAGGAAGACCAAATCAAAGCAATCATTTATGGTGATGACATCCCCAACTATCAAAAAATGTTCACATTATTTCATACGTACTTGATAACGGGTGCGCGCATACAGCTACCAAATTTGAGTATTGATCCTATTAACCAAGACAACCCAGATGAACAAGAGTTGCCTCCACCCACTAAACTTACTGTAACGTCCTTTCGAGACATTAAGGATCAGGTCTCTCGATCTATCAAGAATCCAACTAAGAACGTAGAACACAGTATGAGCATTTCTTTCTTCAATCAATGAACAACTAATTTAGTATAACTTGTCAGTACACCATATTATACATTTACTTATTAACTATACATTCTTCTGTCAATAGATGTGCTTGCAATTGTTGTCAACTGCTTTCCCCCAAGATATGTTGCAAGCCTGCAGAAAAGATTGCAGGAACTAATCGTCATTGATACCCAGTAGGTCTATTAGCCAAGTCATTAGATTTTCAGACATCTTATCTACGTGCACAAAAAAGGTACAATAAACGTATATCACTTCCATGTACACAGCAAGCAGGCTTTCACATTTACAATATGGGAAGAAACTATCATTGAAGATGAAGGAAAGAAACTCCTTAAGCAATTTCCAGAACATCCCATCATCCTTGCAAGACGTATTGGGGTGTCGAAATATAATGGTAAACTAAAATTAACAATACTTCATCTTGTGCAAAGAGCCAATGTGATTTTTTTAATTTACTGTAATTTACGCAGGTACATCATTAACAACAAGGTTTAACACAACCATACAGATTAATCCGCCTTATGAACAGTGCCTGCAACTACGTAAATGGTATCACATTAATCCTTTGTATATTGTTCTTCTTTCTTTCTTATTATTATCATTCTAAGGTGTTGTCGATTTTATTTTTGGACAGGATCGTAGAAAACAAAGAAATGCTTGCTTCTTTCATTGTGAGGAGCACATCTACATCAGGATCCTTTATTTCTCTTCCGATGGATGAAGAAATAGTACCAATTGTAAATGTTCAATCGCAGCAGGATGTCAGTAAATATTTTCCCCAAATTTTTATACAATGATATAAGTATTTGTCGTTACAACAATTAATCTCACTTTGATAAACGTAGGGACACACCTTTTTCATTGAGGCAAAAATATCACTTCCAAGTGAGCTCAAGTGTTTTTACGTTTTAATATGTCCAAACTGTGGACAAGAAGTGAGGAGTCCAGTTAGAAGAAAAATTCATTGTATGAACTGCAATCAACAGAATATGTTGACTCCCAGGTACTTTTTTGTCTACTTTTTCTTATCGATATGTCCCAATTGATTGTCTTCTTAACGTAATTGACTTTCACACATATACTACTACAGGTGTCGATTTGATGTGAATCTTCAAGATGCCTCTGGCTCAATAGTTGGAATAGTTATGGGGAAAGAAGGAGAAAATTTTATCCCTTACTGCAGAAGAGGTTTACGAGCGAGCTGCAATTAATGTACCTACTCTAACTAAACAGCACACATGATCACTTCACCATTAAACTTGCCAAATAACCTCGTATATTTCCTTCTTCCAGCATGAATTCTTGCAAATGCAAGATGTGCAGAGCAGTCTTAGTCAGAAATTGTTCAAGATTCAAGTGAAAAAGGCATTCGCCCGCAATTCTGGAGCAACATCTGCAAAAATATATATTGTTTCGTGCGTTGAAAAAGAAAATATTATTCATTCTCTCCCTGCACCAACCACAATGGATATAAGTGAAGGCAGCAAGAAAAAGAAAAAAGACTTGCCTTCCACTGATGGAGAAATAGAGCTAGCAACTAATAGAGGTGAATTGTTCAAGCTAAAACAAAAACTGGAGCCAACGACTCCAGTAAAAATGAAATGAAGGTCTCTCAAAAGTTTCTCTTTCTCATTCTTTGTTAGGATTATATACTATACCTACCCTTTAATAACTACTGTTATTTTCTTTTTCACATTTGCAGGTTAATCAACTCCTTTTTGCTATCAGTTTTGGCTTTTATGGAACAAAGGTAATTAAATATATTCTGCTGTCATATTAACTCCTATGTATCTATCCACAATAAAAGTAACCTACCAGTATTGTGAAAAGCGCCCGCTTCAGCACTTAAAGCGCGATGCAAAGCGAGAAATCACTGAAGCGAGAAACGACATTAGTGGACGATTCAGTATTCTAAGTGACCGCCAGAGTAAAAACAAAGTGTCTTTTCTTAATCATCATTGAGCAGTAGAATAACACATCGATTAGGATATCATTTTCACCATTTTTCCAATTCAACTTCGTCAGGCTCAAGCCCGGGTATGTGATTTTTTCTTGTTCCTCCTCCCCCTCTTCTTCTTGCTCTTCTTCTTCTTCTTTCACTGTTCCAGTCTCAAAATAGCAGCGAAGTGCCGCCCAATTTTTCCTCCAGTTCTTTTTTTTCTCATTTTCTTCTCCTCCTCCTTATTTTCGTTTCAGTCCTAAAAATTGTAACGAAATGCTGCCAAAAATTTTCCATACATACTGGCACTGTCATTTTTTCTCGCTTTAAGTGAAAAGGAGCTTATCGTTTTTCCTCACTCAACGCCCTTCACAACACTAACCGAACTACTAAAATACAAAAAATTAGCATCATCAATGAGAAATGTGTCTGTAAAATCATTTTTCAGAATTTGCTTCAAGGTTTTCAGATTTGATGCTTGTCAAATCTGTACTTAAATGTATCAAGATTTTTATCTATTTGAATCAACCTCTACTAAGTATAACGTCTTACCTATGCAGTAATTGTCTCTATATTAAATGATTTTTTTGTTAAGGAGATTATCACAGGCTAAGGTCTGCGTACAGACTACCTACTAAGTATAACGTCTTACCTATGCAGTAATTGTCTCTTCTCTAAGTCATTAGATTTTGCATCACATGAATCTAATAGTGTATTGGTGCTTAGAACTATGCTTGGCGTTGAAATTTTGTTGTTTTGGAGGTTGTTTGCGGGCTAATTTTCCAGCTATTTTGAGGTATCTTTATTGTTGGTTTTCAGGTGTTTTAAGAGCTGTTTTGTGCCTATTTTGGGGGACTGTATTGCAGCATTATTGACTGTTTTTTGAGCTGAATTTCAACTGGGTTTGAGGGCAGTTTTGGGTTAATTTTCAGCTGGAAAAGGCCTGTTGAAGGATGATTTAGGACCTCATTTCTGCTGGTCACAGGTGCTACATTTTTGCCTCTATTTCGTGTTGAAAAAAATAAGTCACATGATGCCTTTCTTCATGTTAGAATTATGCCTTTGCTATTACTTTTATTGTAGATCATCACGGAGTTGCGGATCCTCAACTCAAAATTATATCCAATCTCTTCATGGAAGAACCACCAACATGAACTAGAACAATCTTAGTGTTTTGGTCTCTCTAGCAACCTAAACAATATACCTGTACAACTTTGTTCCGCAAATACATCTACATATATGATGTACTTTATGCTAATATTAAATGCATTTTGCAAATATTCAGCTTTGTGATACTGCATTCTTTTATTTTTCCATAGTCTAACTAAACAAAAAGGCTATCTTGCGCACAACAATTTCGTACAAATGCCCGTACTTTTGCACGGGCTCGGGCCATCTAGTTGATAAATAAGTAAATGGAGATGGTAGATGGTATGTTCGAAAAATTGATAAATAAGTAAATGGAGTGGAAAAGCTGATATTCATGAATTTCTAATTATTGTTAGAAGGTGAAATGTTAACTATTCAATGCACATTTCTAAATTTTAGAAACATATTAGTCAATTTTTTCAAATCAAAACAATCTGTTCACATTTTATATTTAATATACTTACTATACATTTATTATATATTGAAATGTAAATTTACATTTTAGTAAATTTGATGGAGATTTTCATATTTCAACTTTAGACTTAGTAGTCCTATTTAATTAATTAGATTTTAATTTAGTGTAGGGGTAAAATGGTAATCTAAATTTGGAGGCAGGAGCTTTCCACAATCATATTTGACGAAAAAAAATCTTCCTTTCAACAAAAAAACAAACTTGCTAGGATATATTAAATTATTGTTCAAGAGTGATATTGACAGAAAGAAGTTGAATAATTGAGTTTATCATTCACCCATAATAAAATAAAATACAAATTGACATACATAAATGGATAATTACTGTTGGAAAATAAGAGAAATAGATACTCTAAAGGTTGCTAACGAACTATTAATCAATTTTAAGAAATTGAAATTTAAGAAATGTGCTTCCACATCTACAATCCAATGTTATGATGATTGGTACATAAACAATCTGCATATGATTGTCTTCATTGAATTGGATGGTAAGTTTACATTTTAGTACAAAAATATCATCTGAAAAGTTTTCAAATAAAGGGTAAAAATGATCGTTCAAAATTTTATGGATATTTTGGTAAATTAACTTTAGACTTGTGGCTTCCAACTTTTAGTATAATATGATTAACAAAGCAGGCAAATATCAACTATTTTACGACTGTCATTGGATAGTTTACATACAACAAAGATAATATCGTGTGTTATTTCTTCTTCGGATAAATTAAGTACTCTACCATGGGGAAAAAAATTATCTTCTTAATTTAGTTAGTGGTAGTGTCACGATCGAAATTCCCCTATGTTAGGCGTCATGATGGCACCTAGTCTTAGGGACTAGGTAAGCTTAACATTAACTGAAATAACAACAATATTTGAATAACATCTAACAAATTTTGAAATGGAAATCTTTATAAAATTTACAATACCAAAACCGATAGTACAAGTCATAAGCTCTACATAGTTTGCTAGAAAACCTCTATAATATAATTGTTTCGAAACAAGAATGAAAAATGTAAATACAAAATAAGAAGGTGACCCCCAAGCCTGCGAACGCAACATCAGGTTTACCTTGAGTCTCCACCACAGGATCTGTACAGCTAGCTAACGATCGACTGGCTTCGCAAAACCTGATCAGCACAAAAATGTACAGAAGTACAGTATGATTACACTACGGCGGTACTCATCAAGTATCAAGGCTAATCTCAGTTGAGTAATGACGAGGAACGGTCAAGAGACCTACTGGACTAAATAACCTAAACAATTATAAGTGTAGAAACAATAGAGTATGATATCCAAATAAAGACTGATCATGATGACAAAATAATACGAAAATTGCAGTAAGAAAAGAAAACAATAACTAACAGTGGAACACCATAATAATGACACAATAGAATGAACGAAACACAATTTAAATCTGGTGATCACAGAATAAGGAAAAAAGTTACAACTCAACCAAAAATGACCTCTTTCACACCAGGTTTTAGCTAATAAACTTCACGAGGTACCGAACCTCAGAATATTCATAACTCACGGGTCCCAATTCTTGAACCCTAACACTTGGCATCCTAAGCTCTCATTACAATTTATAACCGCACTGACGACTCACGTGCCATATAGAGCCATCCTCACATAGAAGGCAAGTAAACAAGGGCGTGCATCTATACTCAATAATATCAAGAATCCTCTTAACCGATAAGATTGCTTAACTATGTGTATGCTTATGCAAGTGTTCTAACATAGTTCATACCAACTAGTAAGTATAGAAAAAGAAATGGACATCACATAGAATGTTTTCCCGCAATTTTTAACAAGATAGAACTCACACAGGTAAGTGCACCACTACACAAATATCAATAACAAGAATGCCCCCAGGCCATCACAAGTCATCATTAATCAATCCCTGAAATAACTCACCTTGTCTCGCCACGTGTGCAATAATAAAGTTAGTGCCCGCCTTGTCTCGTCACATATGTATAATAATGTTCACACCTTGTCTCTCCACATGCGCAAGTCACATATATATACCCTGCCTTGTCACGCCGCTAACCTCGTGCAACACCATAACAAAAAACGCACGGCAGAAATCTCGTGCATCACAATAACAGCCGCACGACAGAAACCTTGTGCATCACAACAACAGTATAACAGTAACAATGACAATAATACAAGGTTACGACAAATAAATCAACTCAAAAATTTCAGAACCCAAAGAAACAAAAGAACTAGTTCACAAGGAGTATCCACAATAGAGAATGTTAGTCATAATAAGAACAACTCAACAAGGAAGTAAATAATATGTAACAACGGTCCACAACGTACAGTTCAACAACAAGGGAGCTAACACAAGTAGAATGATTTCAAATAAGGACAAGTCAACAAGATATAGGATATCTAAACTTCTTTTAAGGTTGGACAATTACGAAAGAGACACAACAAATTCCATTAAGGATAAGCAGCGAAAAGATAATCATAGCCTCAATTAAGGATGAATAATTACAGAAGAGATAATTATAACTTCAAATAAAGATAAGCAGTTAGGAAAAGATAACATGGCAATAGAAGAGGTAACAATCTTCAATTAAGTCTTATAAGAGTCAAATAGGCAATAACAGTGGATCATGAAGCAATTAATCCCAATTAACAGGTAAAGTGAAACTAGTAATTAAGAAAGTTTAGTCATAACAAAAACAACTTCATACTTAGTAAATACGGGAACCTAAGAACCCTAAAAAGCCAACTTTCCACAAATAAGCCCAAGCACATACTCATCAACTTTACATGGACTACAATTAGCATAGAAGACTCAAATCATAAGGGGTAGTTCCCCCACACGAAGTTAGGTAAGATACTTACCTAAAACAAGACAGATCGATACTCTGAAAAGAACTTCTCCGGTGAATGACCTCCGAACGGCTCAAATCTAGCCAAAATAACTTTAAAGCATAAATAAAACTCGTAAGAAATTATTCCGGATCATAGAGCCTCAATCGTTTTTCAAAATTCAAAAATTCAATCCAAAAGTCAACCCCGGGGCTTGCACCTCGGAACCCGATAAATTTCACAAAAATCGAACACCCATTCCGATACGAGTTCAACCATACTAAAATTATCAAATTACATCATTTTTCATTTTGTAAGTTTTCTTCAAAAATCTCCATTTTCCTCACTCGAAAATACTAATCAAATGATTAAAATAAAGATAAAATTATGGAATATAACAAATTCTAGGTGAAGAACACTTATCACAATGATTAGCTTGAAAAACCCACGTAAATCTCCCAAAATCGAGGCCTAAAACTCAAAATATAAAAAAAAAATGGCCATACCCTCGACTTATATGATTCTGCCCATGGCGTTCACATTTGTGGACAAGGGAGCGCACCTGCGCACACACATTGGCGAGAAAAAGTTCACATCTGCGAAACAAATTACAAAGACGGGATCCGCACTTGCGGACAATATAGCCGCACCCGCGACACCGCAGAAGCGGAACTAGGAGCGCAAAAGCGGGACGCTTCGTAGAAGTGACACATCAGGACTAGCACCAACATCGCAAAAACGACCAAGAACCTCGCAGAAGCGACTCTGCATCTACGATCAGACCTCCGCAGATGCGGATACACCAGAACCTGCCCAGCACCAGCTATTGCCAAAATGTTCCAATTGATCTGAAGCTCATCTGAAACTCACCCGAGCCATTCGGGACCTTAACCAAATATACCAACACATTCTAAAACACGATATGAACTTAGTTGATGCCTCAAATCGCATCAAACAACGTCAAAACTACGAATCGAACCATGAATCGAACATAGGAACTTTCAAACCTTCCAACTTCTAAAACTCGCGCTGAAACCTATCAAATCAACCTGGAATGACGTCAAATTTTGCAGGCAAGTCCCAAATGACATAACGGAGCTGTTCCAACTCTCGGAATCACATTTCAACCCCAATATCACCAAAGTCAACTCTTGGCCAAACCTCTCCACCTTCCAAACTTCAACTTTTCTATCTTTCGCCGAAATGCTTCAAATTACCCTACGAACCTCCGAATCCACATCCGGACGCACGCCCAGGTCCAAGGTTACCATACAAAACTGTTGAAATCATCCAAAAACCATTCCGGAGACGTTTACACAAAAGTCAAACTCCGGTCAACTCTTACCGCTTAAGCTTCAAAATTTAGAATCCTTCTTCCGATTTGACTCCGAATCATCCGGTAGATGAACTCGACCACGCACGCACGTCAATACACATAATACGAAGCTGCTCAAGACCTTATGCTGCCAAACGTGACTTAAATTCTTAAAATGACCGACCAGATCGTTACAGATAGGGTCCGAGAGAATAAAAAGATACAGTGTCGTGGAACAACTTTTTGATAGTTGTATTGTTTATAATATCTCAATTCACTAAGATATAATAATGTCTCAATTCACTAAGATATAATAATGTCTCGATTCACCAAATTCAAGTCAATCACATTAGTCCTTACACCACACCAAGCAGCGTAACTTGTAGTGTAGCATGACAATATATTGAAATTGTACCTCATTATGGTAGATCTAGAAGACTAGAAAGAAAAAAAATGGAATCAATTATGTATCCCAAAATCACTTATTTCTTAGCAAAACGAAAGATCTCATACCTGCAATACTTATGCAAGGCCCAATACCCTTAGTCATAACTTGAGATTATGCATTTGAGAAGGTTTACTTAGAGGAACATTAAGGTACAATATCCTTGGCATTTACATCAATAATAATTTCTAGAAATAGTGGATTAAGAAGAAGAATAAGAACTTAAATAAAAGAGATTTGGGAGATTCTGGGTTACCTAACAGACTGAGGGGTGATTTTTAAACGTTTGTTGATAGTATGGATTAATTTGATCGGATAGTATAATGGTAGAGGTAAATTTAACTTTTTTCTCGATTTTATATGGCGGAGTAACGAAGTTTAGCAGGACATGAACATTAAAAGTTCCATCTCATTTATATATCAGCACTTGGGAAGAAAAAATTAAAATGGCGATTGAAAATTATTTAGATAGTAAAAATATTATAGTACATTTTGAATACTGAATGATTTTGATAAATTTGAATTGTGAAAATTATTTAACTTTTTAGGAAGGTCAAAAGTAAAATGTCATGTATAATGAGATGAAGGAAGAATTATTATTTTTTGCAGAAAAATGGCAATACAAAATAATAATTGAGAACACACACAACACCCAAGTTACGTACGCCCAGCCCAGCGAACGCGGAAATTCAACCCCAGCATACACACACACGCAGAGGCAGTTTAGCCAAGGCGTGACATTGTGAAGCTTTTTCCGTAAGTTTATTTTGTCGTCAACAATTTCATAGTTAAAATTTGAATTCATTTAAACTTCATCTCCAGATAATTGCTTTTAAATGTCCCCAGGCAGTTGCAGGAGACTAAATTTTACACGTATGCTTTACGCCTTGAATTGTTTTTACAATACGTTTCATAAACACTATATGCACTTTATGTCCAAGATTCTCTACCTTGTGCATCATATAATTTTTTACTTGTAATCTTGATTCCCATTATTTAATCTACAATTAGGCGATTTTGTACATAGATTATGATTGTCAAGATAATTAGATCAACGTTTATATTGGATTTTACACAATTTTTAGACATATTTTACTGAACATTTTTTTCGTATATTGATCAATCTTTAAAATGTCATTTTGTTTTTAAATGTATCAAAAATTTAAATTTCATGGGAGATACCCTCGGTGCTTGGGACTTATGCCACGACCAATGATAGGTAAAACACTGTATGTCATTATCTAACTCTGCTTGCAAGAAATTTCCTTAGCTTCAATTGGCTTATAAACTTGGAGGAGATGTACATGTTTCTGGCACTGGATTTATAACTTTCTAGCGTCTTTACTTTAGGGGTTGTCTAAGGGGATACATAAGTATAGTTACAATTTATCTCATTACAAAAAATTATTTTTATGAATTAGTGCAATAAACCAAGAGAACTATATGTGAAATAGCCCCCTCAAACTAGTACTTTATGACACTATTTCCTTTTTAGTAAAATGTCACATTTCAATATTTAGAAACAATAACACTTTTTCCTTTTAAGTATATCCCAAAAAGAATGCTGTATTTTAATATTTACAAACAATAACTTAATCATAAATTTCAAAAGTCTTTTTTTCTTTCTTAAATTTCATGCCTAGTCAAATAACGTTATATAAATTGGGACGGGGGAGTATTGAGGACACTCGTAATGTCCACAAACATACACCACAACACACACAGGATTTAGCATAGGAATTTGTGTTCCTTTTTTCACCAAAGGCACACGCCACATTATAATCTTTGCTTGAGCTCACGTTGACTAGCTATGAATATAAATACACACACACAATATGATCTTTGTTTAGCTCAAGCTTATGTGGACTAGTTTAATTAAAAACACACAAACACACATAGCTCAGAATATGATCTTTGCTTGAACTCATGTTGACTTGCTTAAACACACACAAACAGACACACACTGACACACAAGAAATTAATCAAAATGGTAGTAGGAGAATTGGTTTCTTAGGCCTATAAGAAGCCACTTATCCTTGTTGGTTAGAGACACACAATTCACATAACAAAACTAAGCTACTATCTTAAGCAAGAAGAGAGCAAGAGAAAAATGGCAGGAAAGGAAAGCAAAGGAAAGGGAAAAGTAGAGATGGCAGGCAGTGGAGAGAGCAAAAGTCGCGTATTCCCATTCACTCCAAAGAAAGGAAATGTACTTCCTAAAGAGAAGAAGCATGTTTCTACCATGATAGGTGAGAAAATCGGTCACTCTATTGTTTCCTTTGTCAAGAACAGCAAAAAGAAGATAAAACTTGATGGTGATCAATGAACATGAAAAGATATATACTTGACGAGACGAGACGAGTCAGAAATAGTTCCAACATCACTTGTAATCAGATTCTCATTTCTATTCTATAACCATTCCATGTACTAAGGTCTCTAGTAGGTCTACAGTATATCATCACAATGTTCAGTCCTGTGTTTGTATGTATTTTTGATATGTTTCTCAAAATGAAGTATGTAGGATGTGCAGTTTTCTTATAATTTCTCATATATCTTCTCCTACAACTTAAAAAGCTTTTCAGTTCTCACAGAATTTCATGACCAGTGCTATCTAAACATCACAGTGGATTCTACTTCATAGTTTAGATCTTCATTGGGATAAGATAAAACATACTATATGCAAGGAGGATGTATAAAAGTGAAATGATGATTCAATAAACAATGCTCTCTGTTTACATGAAATGCAGTTTGCCTATAGTAGCAAGTTTGAAATCGTCATCAGCAATTCAGCATCATAAAATAAAGCAACTTGGTATAGTTTTATTTGTAAAAATTAATTGCTGAGGAGGGTTATGTTTATAACCATGCTGGGTTCTTCAATGGGGTCACAACTGCCTTTACTTGCAAGTAATTCTTGAGACTGTATTCTCCCTTTTCTCTTCCGTGTCCACTCATCTTATACCCACCAAAAGGAATTGTAGCATCGAAGGTATCAAAGCAATTAACCCATACCGTTCCAACTCTCAAGGCTCGTGTCAATGTGTTTGCAGTGTCAATGTTCTGTGTAAATACTCCAGCAGCTAGACCATACCGACTGTTATTAGCTCTCCGTATCACATCATCAAGATCCCTGTAATGAACAAAATTCATGTAATAAATAAATCGATTTCAACGCTCCATGTTAACATATATATCCTATCAGATCGTTCTGACATACTTAAATTTTAAGATGGACTGCACTGGACCAAAAATTTCATCTTGTGCAATCAGCATATCGTCCTGAGAGTTGTACAATTTGTTAGTTATAACAATATGTGGATATTGATGCTGAAAGTCATATCTATTGAAGTGAAATGATATATATACCTTAACGTTAGAGAAAACTGTGGGCTTAATATAGTATCCCCGTTCACCAAGTCGCTCACCTCCAGTTTCAAGAGTTGCTCCACTATCGATACCACATCTAATGTAATTCATGATCTTATCAAACTGTTTTAAATCAATCTGTTGCGACATGAAACTCTTAGGTTTAGTATTACCTCAACAAATGACTTAAAAGGAAGGACATATTTTCCATGATAATATTTTGATCATGATCGCTAATAGAGATAGGAGATCATCAATACCTGAGGACCCTGCTCAGTGCCTGATTTAAATGGATCACCAACTGTGCGTTTCAAGGCACGTGCCTTTGCCTTCTCCAGGAATTCATCATAAACTTTCTCGTGAACATAAGTCCGAGATCCAGCACAGCAACATTGCCCCTTTAGAACAAATGACATTGATGTTAGTATCAACCATGAACCTGACCAACACCTTTTTGCAGAAGTATAGATTGGAAATAACCTGATTAAAGAAGAGAGCAAAGTGAGCTTGTTCAACGGCTGTATCAATATCAGCATCCTCACAAACAATAAAAGGGGATTTCCCTCCAAGTTCCAAAGTCACCGGCTTAAGATTGCTCTTAGCAGCCAATGAAAGTATAGCTTTTCCTGTATCTGTCGATCCAGTAAAAGCAAGCTGTGGACGAAACAAAGGTGAATCAGTGTCCAATCCAATGCAATATACTGGTATCTACTTCCATGCTGATACTTTGTTCTGGAAAAATTGCATAAAATAGCACAGCGCGCTAAAGAATCAAGTTCTGTCAACTCTAAAATCTCTTAATACAATTCCATGATTGGATAAGAGAATGAGAGTGATGACAGCACTAAATATTTCTAGACTTCCATAATGGGATCCAAATTGCAGATACAACACGTGACAAGTTCTCTTCACTGTTTTTTTTTTATTTTTTTAATAATAATATCAAATTGAGGAATATTGGATCATTTTACACCACTAGTTTTTGGCAAGATATGGCAGCAAACGCAATGCATGAGTTTGGTGCTTGAATATGAACGAGGAGTTAGCTGTAGTGTCTAGCAATCAGTCCAACCAAAGTATTTCCAACTTTCGTGGAGAAGTAAAAGCTGAAGAGCCACAAATTTCAGATCGTTACACAGAATGGACTATAGGAATGAAGAAGAGCTTAAAGAGTTTACCTTATCAACATCCATATGACTGCAAAGAGAAGCACCAGCTGTAGGACCAAAACCAGAAATGATGTTCAAAACACCTTCAGGCAGCCCAGCCTGTCAGTGATAACCGAGTATTGGTGACTACAATAGATAACGTGTAGAAAGTAACAACAACAATGTGTTAAAAAGAAAGAGTTATTGTAATTCCTCTTCAATAAGTATATGCTTCAGTTTCTGATTATATCAACACCATAAACTCATGGAAACAAAAGAAATACTTTAAATGACTATATTATTAGAAGTACTGGAAATCTTTAATTCTAGGATGTCGTCTGCTATAGTATATTTCATAAAATTTGAGTAAATATGATGCTTTTACTCAGATATGATGCCAATAAGATGAATTTTTTCGTATTTGATGTGCAGAACGACTCTCAGCGGAAACAGGAGAGGAAATTTCGATGCTACCTCCTGTAATAGATGTGCTACATAGAATGCAGATAATGGTGTCTGCTCAGCTGTCTTTAGCACGACAGTGTTCCCACAAGCTAAAGCAGGTCCAATCTTCCAAGAAAACATGAGAAGAGGAAAATTCCACGGGATAATCTGACCAGCAACCCCAATTGGTTCGTGCAACGTCTGAACATGATATGGTCCATCGGCAGGAATAGTCATACCATGAATTTTATCTGCCCAGCCTGCAGAACCAATAGGACAACATTAATATTTTCAGGGACACGAAATAAGTGATGATATACTTTGGCTTTCTGACTTACCAGCATAATAACGGAGTAGGCGTACAACCATTGGTACTTCAATCTTAGCAGCCTGTTCATACGGCTTCCCAGTATCCCAAGTCTCGAGCGTTGCAATTTGATCATTATGTTTTTCAATCAGATCAGCAAGGCGTAGCAATATCTTTGACCTTTCCTGCAGTAATGAAAGATGGAGAATTAGGCGTGATATCACATGCACAACCATTAACATAGCATAAGACTGTGCTGAGAGATAAGAAGTGGATACATAAGCAGTCATTTTAGGCCATGGTCCTTCGTCAAAAGCCTTACGAGCAGCAGCTACTGCCCGATTTATATCTTCTGCATCACCTTCAGCAATATGTGCAATTACCTCCCCTGTCCTGGGGTCAAGGGTCGGGAATGTTTTTCCTAAAATATCAAGAAAATTAGCTCTATTGTGCAATAAATGGCCAAAGTTGACATGGAAAAAAGAGAACAGACTCCATTAGTGTGACAACATATTTACCTGATGCAGCATCAACAAATTGTCCATTGATAAAAAGTTTAGTATGCTCGACACTGACAGCTGGTTTGATCGGTTCCTCAATAGCAGCCGCCGTGCTGTATTGATAAGCAGCTATTCTGCCCAGATGGGATTTACTTCCTAAGAATAATTTTTTTCTCAGAATAATACTATAAAATGTCTCCAGCTCTAACAAAATAGAGGGAAGGTATAACATCTAAAAATCTAATAGGGAAAGGAGTATTAATCCTTTTTGGAAATGGAATTTTATCTCTTGTTCTACTTTGGGACAGACATGTAATTGGATATAAGATGTATATACATATCACATTTTGTGCAGTCATTACAATTTACAAGAATAATCAAATTTTATCAAGTGATTCTTCACCAAAAAGAAATCCATTCATCAGTATTCAGCCTTTGACTAGCTTATTAGTACAAGGTTGTTGATAAAAACTTTCACTTTGTACGATATTCAACCAATGGAATAAGAATTATGGCTTAATATTTAATTGGCCAAAATGGAAAAGGGCTATACACTATTACAGAGAAAGAAAATCATGATATTACAGCTCTGAAGAACAAATGTAGTAAGGTTTATGCCTTCTTAATCGAGTTTAATTTAATTTGACTAAACATGCAGATCTTTCTAGTTTGTGGATGCAAGAAGTTGTCTTCTTTGATTGTAAAAGAGTAGATCTTTAAGCATCCTGAAATCACAACAACCGCAAAGTAAAAACATATTGATCGACCCCATTATTACCAAATACTTGGGGGTCGTTTGGTAAGTTATGTTGGGATTAGTTATCCTGCTATTATTTCACATTGACTGTTTAATGTAAGTTGTATTAACACTGGGGTTGTCAATTTTATTGCTTTATCTGGGATAACTTATTCTGGTATCACCATTCCACCGTTGTACAAGTTATCCCAGTATTATTTTTAACCTGGAATAACGTATCTTATGATTAGTAACCAAACAACGGATAAAGTGGTAAATATATTTGCTTATCCATCGTACCAAACGATCAAACCTGGATATACCAGGATTATAACATGAATAACTTATCCCACCTTCAACCAAACAGGGGATACATTTAATCCCAAAATTTATACGGGGGTAACTCATGGGCTTATCAATCCAGATGTTGAAATACAATGCATCCCGGGTTTAAGATATAAAATAACATGGTCATGGAATTCATTATAGATCATGAAGAAAATGTAGAGTTTTCGACGAAAACCCATCATATTTCGAAATGCAGATCACAAAATCATGATCAAACAAAGGTATCAAAATCCATTTAAACAAAAACCCAATCCAAGAAAAACAAAACAGTGAATTGAACAAAACATATATTAAATCTCAGATGACAAAATATATATATATATATACCTCTTGAGAGCAGATGAGAAGAGCATGTCAAAGAGCGAGAGAGACGAGAGGTAAACACACGAGCCGCCATTAATATGAAACTGTGACTGTATTCAAAGAACCAATAAAAGATAGTAACTATATATACAGGAAAAGTCCATGAATAGTTTGTTGTGTCACGTATACGGTGGCAAGTGTATGACTTATCAAAAAGTAATATGAATTAAAATAGAGAATTAGAGAGAGAAAAGGGAGTTATCCATGCATAGCAACACGCTACCTATATGAGATGAGGCAGAAATCCTCCAAAAAATCATTTCAATTTCTTCTCCCCGCAAAATCATGGCCGTTATCATCAATGATCACTCCAAAAATATAATAACCTCTTTAAATTAATATTGTCCGCACTATAAATATTATTATTTTATAGTGGTATTATTTAATCGATAAATTATTATTTATTAATTTAAAGAGTATTTTCGAAATTCAATATAGGTTAATTTTGATTAATCAAAATTATTGTATCTTACTAATTTATGTATGGTACTTAATGAATTAATATAAAAAATTTATACATAAAGTATAATGTATGATGTATGTTTCATTGTGAAAACGACATTCATGAACTTGAGGTCATGGTTAATGATCTCGGTTACCGCAATAAAATGGATGTCAATAGCATGTTGGATTACCCAGGTAAAAATGATATATGTTCAGAAGTCCAAAGCTTAGAAGAAATTGTGGATACTATAAGAGAAAATAACATCGATGATGAAGTTGAAGACAATACAATATCTTGGGAACCGATTACGCGTGAGGAAGCATTTGTCGCGTCTAGAACTCTTCATAATGGTTTGGTGCAGCTCGAGAAGACAACACCGAAACTTTTGGATGCAATAAGAAAAGTTAGAGACGAGCTTCAACTAGATTTAAATTTTAAGAAAAAATAAAATACTAGAATCATATTTCACTAAATTGTCTTAGATATTTTTGTAATTTTAATGAATTATTAATTTATAATATTAATGGGACCATATATTTATATAGGGGTGTTTCGAAAATATATTATCGTATTATCTTATCGAAATTGGTAATATTTTCCACTAGTCCAAGTCGGGACCGAAGAAAAATATTATCTTAAAGAGTTTATTAATTTATCGAGTATTAATTTAGAGAGATTCTACTATAGTGAGCTAAATATTCGGTAAAAAAATTACACACATCAAATTTATCTTACAATAACAAGCTTTTAAAAATTACCCCTCAATCTGTTAGGTAACCTAGAATCTCCCAAATCTCTTTTATTTAAGTTACTTATTCTTCTTCTTGATGCATTATTTTTCAAAACTTATTATTGATGTGAATATTAAACACACTAAAATGTACAAAATTTTCATAGATATTTTTAATTACCATTGCACCTAGTTCTCTTCTTGTAATAATGGGTTTGGAATTGGTTTAAATTTTTTATAAATTTTCATTCATATACACAACGCAAAATTCAATGGCTATTTATTGTGTATATGCAGTTGTTCATCATGTATATATACATACAAATAAATTTCGTAATTGTATGGTTCATATAGAGTTTGGTTGTTCAAAAAAAAAAAGACTAAATTAAGAATGCACAATTCATAGGCATTTGACTAAAGTAAAGTTGAATTCGACCATGTGAAGTCTCCAAAGAACTTCAACTTCTATCACTAATATTTGCAATGTCTCCATTGAAATTACTTTTGAAGTTTAGACAAGCTATTGAATTTAGATTCTTTAATTTATTATACTTTGTGTACTAACTAATGTATTATTTTAATAATTCTCTCTTTCTCTTATTTTTTTTTCAATTAACAAAGCAGGCAAATACCAACTATTTTACGACTGTCATTACATAGTTTACATACAACAATGAAAATATCGTGTGTTATTTCTTCTTCGGATAAAGTAAGTACTCTGCCATGGGAAAAAGTATATCTTTTTAATTTAGTTAGTGGTAGTGTCACGACCTAAATTCCCTTCATTAGGTGTCGTGATGGCACCTAGTCTTAGGGACTAGGTAAGCCTAACATTAACTGAAATTATAATAATATTTAAATAACATCTAACAAATTTTGAAATGGAAATCTCTATAAAATTTAATTCCCAAAACCGGTAGTACAAGTCATAAGCTCTACAGAGTTTTCTAGAAAACCTCTAAAATACAATTGTTTCGAAACACGAGTGAACAATGTAAATACAAAATAAGAAGGTGACCCCGAAGCTTGCGAACGCAGCAACATGTTTACCTTGAGTCTCCATCACAAGATCTGTACAACTAGCTAACGATCGACTGACTCCGCAATACCTGGATCTGCACAAAAATGTGCAAAAAATATAGTATGAGTACAATACGACGGTACCCAGCAAATATCAAGACTAACCTCAGTGGAGTAATGACGAGGAACAGTCAAGACACTTACTGGACTAAATAACCTGAACAAGTATAAGTGTAGAAACAATAGAATACGATCATGATGACAAAATAATACGAAAATTGCAGTAAGAAAAGAAAACAACAACTAACAGCGGAACACCACAATAATGACACAGCATAATGAACAAAACAAAGTTTAAATCCGGTGATCACAGAAAAAGGAAAAAAGTAACAACTCAACCAAAATCGATCTCTTTCACACCAAGTTTAAGCTAATAAACTTCACGAGGTACCGAACCACAAAATATTCACAAATCATGGGTCCCAATTCCTAAACCCTAACACTTGGCATCCTATGCTCTCATTACAATTTATAACCGCACTCACGACTCACGTGTCATATAAAGTCATTGTCACATAGAAGACAAGTAAACAAGGGCGTGCATCTATACTCAACAATATTAAGAATTCTCTTAACCGATAAGAGTGCTTAACTATGTGTATGCGTATGCAAGTGTTCTAACATAGTTCATGCAACTAGTAAGTATAGAAAAAGAAATGGACACCACGTACAATGGTTTCGCACAATTTTCCACAAGATAGAACTCACACAGGTAAGTGCACCACTACACAAATATCAACAGCAAGAATGTCCACAGGCCATCACAAGTCATCACAAATCAATCCCTGATACAACCCACCTTGTCTCGCCACGTTGCAATAATAAAGTTAGTGCCCGCCTTTTCTCGTCACACGTGCATAATAATGTTCTCACCTTATCTTTCTACATGTGCAACCCATATATATATATATATATATATATATATATATTTCCCACCTTGTTACGCCGCATGTGCAAATATCAAGCGTAACAATAGCACGACAGAAATCTCATGCAACCCAATAACAACAACCGCATGGCAGAAACCTCATCGCAATAACAACCGCACAACACAAATCTCGTGTATCACTATAACAACCGCACAACACAAACCTCGTGCATCACAACAATAGTACAACAATAACAATGACAATAATACAAGGTTACGACAAATAAATCAACTCAGAAATTCCAGAACTCAAAGAAACAGAAGAACTAGTTCACAAGGAGTAGCCATAATAGAGAATGCTAGTCATAATAAGAACAACTCAACAAGGATGGAAATAATATGTAGCAACGGTCCACAATGTACAGTTCAACAACATGGGAGCTAACACAAGTCGAATAATTCCAAATAAGGACAAGTCAACTAAGATATAGGATATCTAAAATTCTTTTAAGGTTGGACAATTACGAAAGTGACACAACAAATTCAATCAAGAATAAGCAGCGAAAAAATAATCATAGCCTCAATTAAGGATGAACAATTAACAGAAGAGATAATTATAACTTCAAATAAATATAAGTAGTTAGGAAAAGATAACATGGCAATATAAGAGGTAACAATCTTCACTTAAGTCTTATAATAGTCAAATAGGCAATAAGAGTGGATCATGAAGCAATTAATCTCAACTAGCAGGTAAAGTGAAACTAGTAATTAAGAAAACGTAATCATAACAAAAACAACTTCATACTCAGTGAATACATGAACCTAAGAACCCTAAAGGCTAACTTTTCACAAATAAGCCCGAGCACATACTCATCACCTCGCGTACACGGACTACTATTAGCATAGAAAACTCAAATCCTAAGGGATAGTTCCCCCACATGAAGTTAGGTAAGATACTTACCTCAAAAAAGATAGACTGATACTCAAAAATGAACTTCTCGGGTGAAATGACCTCCGGACGGCTCAAATCTAGCCAAAATAACTTCAAAGCATAAATAAAACTCGTAAGAAACTATTCCGGATCATAGAGCCTCAATGTTTTTTGTCAAAATAAAAAATCAACCAAAAGTCAACCCCGGGCCCGCACCTAGGAACCTGGCAAATTTCACATTATCCGAACACTCATCCCGATACGAGTTCAACCATACTAAAATTATCAAATTTCGATACCAATTCGCCCCTCAAATCATCATTTTTTATTTTGAAAGTTTTCTTCAAAAATCTCCATTTTCCTCACTCGAAAATACTAATCAAATGATTAAAATAAAGATAAAATTATGGAATATAACAAATTCTAGGTGATGAACACTTACCCCAATGATTGGCTTGAAATCCCCACAAAAAATCTCCCAAAACCGAGGTATAAAACTCAAAATATGAAGAAAATGGTCAAACCCTCGACTTATATGATTCTGCCCAGGACTTCCGCATTTGCGGACAAGGAAGCGCACTTGCGAGAAAAAGTTCACATCTGCGAACACTGCTTACAAAGACGGGCTTTGCACTTGCGGACAATATAGTCGCACCCGCGACACCGCAGAAAAAGAACTAGGAGCGCAGAAGTGGGACGCTTCGCAAAATCAGGACTGGCACCAACATTGCAAAAGCGACCAAGAACCTCGCAGAAGCGACTCTGCATTTGCGATCAAACCTCCGCAGGTGCGGATACACCAGAACCTGCCCAGCACCTGCCCAGCACCAGCTATAGCCAAAATGTTCCAATTGATCCGAAGCTCCTCCGAAACTCACCCGAGCTCTTCGGGACCTCAATCAAATATAACAACACATTCTACAACACGATATGAACTTAGTCGAGGCCTCAAATCACATCAAACAACATCGACATTACGAATCGAACGATGAATCGAACATAGGAACTTTCAAACCTTCCAACTTCTAAAACTCGCGCCGAAACCTATCAAATCAACTCGGAATAACGTCAAATTTTGCAGGCAAGTCCCAAATAACATAATGGAGTTGTTCCAACTCTCGTAATCGCATTCCAATTCTGATATAACCAAAGTCAACTCTTGGCCAAAGCTCTCCACCTTCCAAACTTCAACTTTTCTAACTTTCGCGAAAATGCTTCAAATTATCCTACGGACCTCCGAATCCAAATCCAGACACACGCCTAGATCCAAAATTACCATACGATGATGTTGAAATCACCCAAAAAATCATTCCGGATCCGTTTACACAAAAGTCAAACTTTAGTCAACTCTTATCGCTTAAGCTTTCAAATCTAGAATCCTTCTTCCAATTTGAATCTGAATCATCCGTTAGCTGAACTCGACCACGCACGCACGTCAATAAACATAATACGAAGATGCTCATGACCTTATGCCGCCGAACAAGACTTAAATTCTCAAAACGACCGGCCCGATCATTACAGGTAGGGTCCGAGTGAATAAAAAGATACAGTGTCATGGAACAACTTTTTGATAGTTGTATTGTTTATAATGTCTCAATTCACTAAGATATAATAATGTCTCAATTCACAGAAATATAATAATGTCTTGATTCACCAAAATCTAAGTCAATCACATTAGTCCTTACACCACACCAAGCAGCGTAACTTGTAGTGTAGCGAAAACAATATATTGAAATTGTACCTCATTATAGTAGATCTAGAAGACTAGAACCAAAAAATAAAATTAGAATCAATTATGTATCACAAAATCATTTATACTCTTAGCAAAACGCAAGATCTCATACCTGCAATACTTATGCAAGGCCCAATACCCTTGGTCATAACTTGAGATTATGCATTTGAGAAGGTTTACTTAGAGGAACATTAAGGTATAATTTAGTATCCTTAGCATTTACATAAATAGTAATTTCGAAAAATAGTATTAAGAAGAAGAATAAGTAACTTAAATAAAAGAATTGGGAGATTCTGGGTTACCTAACAGACTGAGTGGTGATTTGTAAATGTTTGCTGATAGTATGAATAAATTTGATCGGATAGTATAACGATAGGGGTAAATTTGACTTAATAGTATAACATAAATTAAATATAGACAATATTCGAAAGTAAAGGGATAAATTTAACTTTTTTCTTGATTTTGTATGGTGGAGTAACGAAGTTTAACTTTTCAATAAGGTTAATTTTGATTAATCAAAATTATTGTATCTTACTAATTTATGTATTATACTTAATGAATTAATATAAAAAATAAATTCATTATACATAAAGTACAATGTATGATGTATGATTCATTGTGAAAACGACATTTATGAACTTGAGGTCATGGTTAATGATCTCGGTTACCGTAATAAAATGGATGTCAATAACATGTTGGATTACCCAGGTAAAAATGATACATGTTCAGAAGTCCAGAGCTTAGAAGAAATTGTGGATACCATCAGAGAAAATAATATCGATGATGAAGTTGAAGACAATACAATATCTTGGGAACCAGTTACGCGTGAGGAAACATTTGTCGCATCTAGAACTCTTCATAATGTTATGGTGCAGCTCGAGAAGACAACACCGGAACTTTTGGATGCAATAAGAAAAGTTAGAGATGAGCTTCAACTACATTTAGATTTAGATTTTAAGAAAAAATAAAAATGCTAGAATCATATTTCACTAAATTATCTTAGATATTTTTGTAATTTTAATGAATTATTAATATATAATATTAATGGGACCATATATTTATAGGGGTCTTTCGAAAATATATTATCTTATTATCTTATCGAAATTGGTAATATTTTTCACTGATCCAAGTCGGGACCAAAGAAAAATATTATTTTAAAGAGTTTCTTAATTTACAGAATATTAATTTAGAAAGATTCTACTATTATAAGCTAAATATTCGGTAAAAAAATCACACACATCAAATTACGATCATTTAAAAAAACAGATTCCCCAAGAGACTTAAATGTTAAAATAGAGTGGTAGATTATATATGTTGAAAATAAATAAATATTTTTTTTTACATTATCTTATATTTTATGTTGTAAAAGATAGTTAGATAATCAAGTAACTTAAAAGGTAATTGAAGATAATTCTATATACATAAGAATTGATTGGTATCTAGAATAAGAGTTCAAATTATATGTATTCCTGGTATAAAGATTTTGCACTGTTTGTGAATTTTTACTAAGATTGCTTTTCATTTTTACCAATTACGTTGATAAAGAGAATTCTTCAATTTCTTTTGAGTAATAATATCCTGATTGTATAAATCTTTTTTACAATATTATAATTTGTAATCCTAGAATAAATGATATGGTGTAAAGATTTTACACGCGATCAACGTACATATTTTAATTTTAAGTTTTTAATCCCACTTATAATTAGTAAAAAATATATTTTATAATATTAGTAGATAAAAGTTAAAAAACAAACGTGCGCCATAACCAATAGAGTTCATTGTCCTAAGTGTCACAGGGGTGATTTTAGTCAGTCCGAACCACACCCGTGCGGCAGTCAAGTTGTGCGCTTGACTCAGCCTTTCTCACACTTAGCCAAATTTCAGTAGCTTTGGCCTTGACGAATTTTAGGCAACAAAAACAATAGGAACACAAGCCAATACGGGAAAACCCAACTTTTGCATTAATATCAAAACAATACAAAGGACACCCCCACTTGCTATGATCACAAGTCGATCAAAGCCCACTTTTGACGAAGAACACAAGTCGTTCTTGGCCAACACTAAGACCTGCCCAAGCCTAGGTCCCTTTTGAAACACCTTGAAACCCTCACGTTTCACTCTTGTTTCCCACTTATAATTTCACACGAAATTACCCACCCACTTCTGCCTAAGTCCATAAGGCCCTATTTATAGAACATAGGCAGCCCTTAGACTTGGCAGCACATTTACACTTGTCGTCGACATCTTTTGTCACTTGGCGGGCTAAGTTTAAACATGTTCCTAACTTGTAGTTGACATCCCCAACTACTTAGGCCATCATACACGAAATAGGGTCATAGATACAAGCATAATCAGTTCATGGGAGATCATGGGGACAAGGAGTTAGGAAATGTAACCGCCAACTACTTTGGCATGTGCCTTTGACTTGGTCAGCCATGCTCCACGCCCAAGCTTGCTTTGTGCCAAGCTTTAGCTCATCTTTTGTCACGGCCCAATTCTCCCTCCGACTGGGTCTCGTGACGACACCTACTCTAGATGACTAGGTAAGCCTATTACTTAAGAGAAATTTAGATAAAACAGGTAAAATAATAGTAAGTGAAATAAACCATACTAAAGTCGACACCGCTCGGCATTAACAGTTACCTTACCCAGAACCCGAAATATCACAATACATCACAAGCTACTCTACTGCTCAATAGGTACAACTGGATAGAAAAGACCGTATAGTTTCATCTATAAGTACTACAACTGCAAGATAGGAAGGGGACTCGGAGATCTGCGGACGCTGCAGATTATACCTCGAGTCTCCTGATACTGCTGCTGCTGGCTAGCTGAGATACCGCGTGCTAGGACCTGGATCTACATATGGGGAAAACATGCGCAGAAGGGCGTGAGTACTCCACATTCGGTACCCAGTAAGTGCCAAGCCTAACCCCAGTTAAGTAGTGACGAGGTCAGGTAGATGCCCTACTGAGGTTTGCAAAGTAACAGATAAAGAGAACAAGTAAGTAAAACAGGTGATAATCGACAGAAAATATAAGTAAATTCTAGAAAGGAACGATATAATCAAATTCTCGGATCAACGCAATATATATATATATATATATATA